>SEYY01004181.1:0-15000 GCA_009176605.1 Armadillidium nasatum
TCTGTTTTTCAAACTTCCTTTGACTTGCATACTTTCAAATGCTGTCTATCTGGACATGTTGGCCTCTTTCGATCAGGATGGGATTTTTCCAACTCTGGTGGAATTTTGTAGGCTTCCCACCTTTGCCCACAGGAGGAGATATAAAATATATAATAATATATATATATATATATATATATATATATAGATATATATATATATATATAATATATTATATATATATATATATATATATATATATATATATTTACTGAAGAATATAACTTTTGAATCATTAATCATAAGTTAATGATTATTATTATTATTATTATTATTATTATTATTATTATTATTATTATTATTATTATTATATTATTATTATTATTGAATAATAATAATATTAATTATTATTATTATTATTATTATTATTATTATTATTAAAACTACTTTGTTCTTTCTTTGGAATTTCCTTTCACTCTTACCTAAAGGAGTGTGCTTATGAAGTACGTGAAGTGCAAAATGATTTGATGCATCGATTATGGGGTATTGGAGATCCATAATTCATTCTCGAGCCTATTGAGCTCTTCTCATTTTCTTATTCTCATTTTCTCTTCATTGCTTTCCTACCAATTTCTTTTATAGTTTTCTCAAAAAATTAATTCTTTTCACAATGCTCGTTAGTCTTCATAAAGTATCATGAACATAAATCATATACTAATATTATATATCTATAAATATAAGCTAAGATAATACTATCATTATTATAATTATTACAATAGGTATTTAGTATTATAATTAATAAATAAATGGATTATTAATTTTAATTCCTTATATACATATATAATATTATATATATATATATATATATAATTTATACTATTTATATATATATTAAAGAAATATTAATATATATATTTTATATTATTTTTTTTTTTTTTTTTTTTTTTTTTTTTTTTTTTTTTTTTTTTTTTTTTTTTTTTTTTTTTTTTTTTTTTTTTTTTTTTTTTTTTTTTATATATATACATATATAATAATATATATAATAATTATAATTATATATAAATAGTAGATAAAGTAAAGTTACAACACGTTGCTATATTAATCAAATAGAATCGTAAATCACGGTTATTTAAAACGGACAACCGGATATGAACGTACAACATATAGCGTTTTTTTCATGGGCTTCACTATTCCTGAGGTCCTATTTTTGGGAGGGGGTCTATTTGACCCTCTTTGTGGGGTTTTGACCCATCCCCCCTACCTACTTTTGACCCCTATCATTTTTTCTCATGCACCTTATTCCTGAGATTTTTTTATTTTTTTGGGAGGGGGGTGGGTTTGAACCCCTTTTTTACCTAGCCTTTTTACCCCCTATCTAACCCTAACTACTTTTATATTGATCCCATTTTTGATCCCTCTTTTGGGTTTCGACCACACTTTTGGGCTTTCACCAATTCAGCAATTTTCATAATTTCTTCTACCATTATGCCACGATGTCGGGGCATAGCCCGGATTTTAGTCGGCTTTTACCTGGACAAACGATTTTACAATTTTTTCATGTTCGATATTTCGAACGATATTTCGAACGAAATATCGACCGATTAACCGGACAATATACCGATCGATTAAACGAAGCTGATTTGTCACATGAGAGACGTCATCACAGAACATATATCCAAAAAATTTTCTAAGTCATACATTTTCAAACCCCAGAAAAAAAATTTCAATTTCAAAGACTCACGAGCACTGGGATTGAACCCGTAGAGACTTATAATGGTTGATAATAAGGTACTTAGTCAACGCGCTTAACAAGAGGCAGATTAGGAAAGAAGAATATTTCATCGTTATATTACAATAATAACTTTCTTATCTCTGAGCACATTTGCCCTTTTTAATCTTGATAAGGTTTTTTCGAACATGCTTATTACATATACAACGAAAGAAAAAAGAAAACGAATTAATTTTTTATTGAAAAAAAAAAAAAAAAATATAATAAAAAATAAATAAAAAAAATAAAATAAATGCTAAATCACCTATCCTGAGAAGAAGAAGAAAAAAAAAAAAAAAAATAACTAAAAAATAAAAAAGAAAAAACAAAGTTTTTTGTTAAAAATTTAATATTAAATATATATTAAAGAAAAGTAAAATAAATTAGAAAAATATACAAAAAATCAATAAGGTAAATATTGTTTTAATTAAGAAAAAAGATAAATAATATTCATTAAAAAAGCAGAAAAGAGACATTAAAAATGATGAAAAAAAAAAACCATTATAATAAAAACAGAGAAAGTATATAAAATATGCTAAAATACATAATGAAAACTGAAGTAATTTTATATTGGTAGAGCAAAATTAACATAATAAAAAAAGAAAAAACCAAAATGATATTTTTCATATATAAAATTAAAAATGAATTTGATATGAAATAAAAGAAAAAGAAATAGAAATAAAATCAAATAAAAACACAAAAGATTTTTGTTAATAAAAAATAAAATAAAAAAACATAAAACATAAAAAAAACATTAAATATAGGAGAATAAAAAAAGATTTAAAATAAAACAAAAAAAAAAAATGCTAAATAAATAAGAAAAAAAACGCACGACGTAATTTTTTGGTGAAACTAAAAAAAAAAGAGAAAAATTACTAAAGAGTATTTATTAAAAAAATTATAATAATTATTATATAGAAAAGAAACAAATAAACAAAAACAATAATTTTGTAATAATTATAAAAAAATAAACATAACATTAAATATGAATTAAAATTAAAATATAATATTTAATAAATTTTTGTTGATTTTAATGAATAATATATTTTAATTTATTATAGTTAAAAAATATATAATTAATATTTATGATTTTTTTTTAGTGAAAACTTATACCCTCAGCACCCTGAGGAGGCTGAGGAGGCTGTAGAGGCTCACGCTACAGGGGTATGCTAGGTATGATAATCCTAACTCCTCTGTGCCGGCAGGGTCTAGAGGGTCTAGAGGGTCCACAGGGTCTATGTATTTACGCATTTTTCAGAAAAACATCGTAAATAATTTGTTTTATTACAAAATTAAAAGAAAAAATTTAAGAAAATTTAAAAAAAAATTTTTTAAAAATTATATAAATATTAAGAGAAAAAAAAAAATAAAAACAAAAACAAAGTTTTTGTTAAAAATAAAATTCAAAAATATTAAAAACATGAAAAAAAACATTAAAATAAAGAAAAAAACATTAAAATAATAAAAAGAAAAAACATTAAAATAATAAAAAAAAATGACAAACTTAAATTCTTCTCAATCACATAGGCATCAAAATTCACTTATCTTCACCACCGAAGGCCACAAAACACTTTATTGGCCACATAATACGCAAATCTCACTTAACTTTTTTCCGATACATTCCACAAAAAATATTTTTCAGTCACACAGTCATCAAAATCTCAACTTCCCTAAAATAAGACACACAAACAACCTTCTCAGGCACACAGACATCAAAAAGAACTCATCTTCCCTAAAATAAGTCACACAAACAATCTTCTCAAGCACACATACATCAAAAAGAACTCAACTTTCCTAAAATAATTCACGCAAATGCTCTATCAAACGCACAGACTTCAAAATCACACAATTTCACTAACTCAAATCACACAAACACCCTTCCCAAACACAAAAACGACAAAATTCACACAATTTCATCAATACAAGTCACAGAAAGCAACATTTCTCAGTCACATAGATCACAAAAGCCACTCAATTCCGTTAAATCAGTCCGCACAAACACACTTCCCAATCATACAGGTCACAGATACATCATTCTCATACACCCAATCCACAAAATTCAAACAAATTTTTCACAAGTACATATCACAAAACATTATTTCAGGGTACCAATCACAAATCTTAGATACATAATTCTCACATCAACACACAAATCCAGCAAGGTATTTCACATTATCATCAAACTTCAAACACATAGCACACAAAATCCACATAATTCAACAGCTCATTCCGCATAAAAGCATCATATCCAAGCACTCCTTCCACAAAAAACATTTATTTTAACATCACAAATCACAAAAAAGACCAAACTCAAGTAGGCAAAATCCAAGATTCAATTAATTTCCCCATCACAGATCACAAAACAACAAACTCAATTACATAAAATCACTCAACTTCATTAATATAAACCACAGAAACACCGTTTCCCAATCACATAGTTAGCGAAAGCACTCAGCTTCACTAATACAATCCACAGAAGCACCATTTCCCAATCACATAGACAACAAAAGCACTCAGTTTCACTAATACAAGCCACAGAATCACCATTTCCCAGACACTTAGACAAAAATCCACATTACATCATCCTTAGTCACACAAAAACACATAAACACACACACATAAGCACTCACCCACACAAAAACATTTATTTTTCATCAATACAAGTCACAAAAGCCAAACTCAAATAATCAAAGCCCAAGATTCAATTAATTTTCACCATCACTGATCACAAACCAACAAACTCAAGTACATAAAAACCATTCAATTTCACAAACCAGACCACACAAGCATCCTTCTCAAGCACACATACATCAAAATCACCCAATTTCACTAAAACAAGTCACACAACTACCCTTCTCAATCACATAGGCATCAAAATTCACTTATCTTCACCACGCAGGCCACAAAACACTTTCTTGGCCACATAATACGCAAATCTCACTTAACTTCAGCAATACATTCCACAGAAAACAACATTCTCACACACAGCACTCAAATCTCACTTAACTTCAGCATTACATTTCACACAAACAACCTTCTCAGGCACACAGACATCAAAAGATCTCAACTTCCCTAAAATAAGTCACACAAACAATCTTCTCAGGCACACAGACATCAAAAAGATCTCAACTTCCCTAAAACAAGTCACACAAACAATCTTCTCAGACACACAGAATCAAAAAACTCATCTTCTAATAAGTCACACAAACAATCTTCTCAAGCACACAGACATCAAAAAATCACACAATAATTCACGCATGCTCTTCTCAAACACAAATCAAATAACACAAACACCCTTCCCAAACACATAAACAACAAAATTCACTCAATTTCATCAATACAAGTCACAGAAAGCAACATTTCTCAGTCACATAGATCACAAAAGCCACTCAATTCCGTTAAATCAGCCCGCACAAACGCCCTTCACAGGCATACAGATCACAGATACATCATTCTCGTACAACCAATCCAAAAAATTCATTCAATTTCATCAACACAAGACACAGAAAACAATATTTCTCAATCACATAGACAGCAAAAATCAACCAATTCATCATCACAAGTCACAGAAAATTTTGATGCCTATGTGATTGAGAAGAATAATTGTGTGACTTGTTTTAGTGAAATTGGGTGATTTTGATGTATGTGTGCTTGAGAACATTGCTTGTGTGGCCTGGTATAGTGAATTTGAATGGTTTTTATGTACTTGAGTTTGTTTGTTATGCTATGTCTGTGCATAGTTGTGCTTATGTGTCGGCGATTGTTGATCTGAAAATGCTGCTTTTGTTATTTGTGCTGATGAGACTGAGTGAGTTGTTGATTAATCAGTTAGGCATAATGTTATTGTGCTTTGAATCTGTTGTAATGAGGTTCTTGAGTACGATGCTGAGAGTTTTTTGAACTTTGCATCTTAGACTTTGTTGAATTTGTGTCTTGTAACACTGGACAAGTGTGATTTGTGGTTATGTGTTTGAGCTTACGGTTTTGTGAGACGAGTTTGTGTATTTAAGTTTGTCATTTTTTTTTATTATTTTAATGTTTTTAAGTGTTTTTTCTTTATTTTAATGTTTTTTTCTTTATTTTAATGTTTTTTTCATGTTTTTAATATTTTTGAATTTTATTTTTAACAAAAACTTTGTTTTTGTTTTTATTTTCTTTTTTTTTCTTTTAATTTTTATATTTTTTAACAAAAACTTTGTTTTTTTTTAAATTTTCTTAATTTTTCTTTTAATTTTTGTATAAAAACAAATTATTTACGATGTTTTTCTGAAAAATGCGTAAATACATAGACCCTGTGGACCCTCTAGACCCTCTAGACCCTGCCGGCACAGAGGGGTTAGGATTATCATACCCCTAGCGTGAGCCTCTACAGCCTCCTCAGCCTCCTTAGGGTGCTGAGGGTATAAGTTTTCACTAAAAATATCATATTTTAATTTTTTTTTTTATTTTTATTTTTCATTAAATTTCAAAAATTTTTATTAATTTTATTTTAATTTTTAATTTATTTTAATGTTTTTTTTTTTTTAACAAAAACTTTGTTTTTGTTTTTATTTTCTTTCTTTTCTTTAAATATTTATATAATTTTTAACAAAAAACTTTGTTTTTTCTTTTTTTTTTTAGTTTCACCAAAAAATTACTTCGTTTTCTTATTATTTTAGCATTTTTATTTTTTTTTTTTTAATGTTTTTTTCTCTATTTTAATGTTTTTTTCTTGTTTTTAATGTTTTTATTTTTTTTTTTAACAAAAACTTTGTTTTTGTTTTTATTTTCTTTCTTTTCTTTAAATATTTATATAATTTTTAACAAAAACTTTTTTTCTTTTTTTTTTTTTAGTTTCACCAAAAAATTACTTCGTTTTCTTATTATTTTAGCATTTTTTTTTTTTTTTTTTTTTTTTTTTTTATTTTTTTTTTATTTTTATTTTTTTTTTTTAGTTTCACCAAAAATTACTTCGTTTTCTTTCGTTGTATATGTAATAAGCATGCTCGAAAAAACCTTATCAAGATTAAAAAGGGCAAATGTGGTCAGAGATAAGAAAGTTATTATTGTAAAAGATGAAATCATTCGTTCGTTCCTATTGCCTCTGTAGCGCGTTGACTTAAGTACCTTATCATCAACCATAAAGGTCTCGGGTTCAATCCCAGCTCGGGCTCTTAGAAATTGAAATTTTTTTCTGGAGTTTGAAAATGTATGACTTAGAAAAAATTTGGATATATGTTCTGTGATGACGTCACTCATATGACAAATCAGTTTCGATTAATCGATCGGTATATTATCCGATTAATCGGTCGATATTTCGTTCGATATATCGAACATGAAAAATTGTAAAATCGTTTGTCCAGGTAAAAAGCCGACTGAAATCCGGGCTGCGCCCCGACATCGTGGCATAAAGGTAGAAGAAATGATGAAAATTGGTGAAATGGTGAAAACCCAAAAGTGTGGCCAAATCCCAAAAGGGGGATCAAAAATGGGATCAAAAGGGGGTCAAAGGGGGGGGTAAAAAGGGGTAAAAAAAAGGGGGGTCAAAACCCCCCAAAAAATGCCTCAGGAAGGTGCATGAAAAAAAGGGGGTCAAAAGGGGTAGGGGGGAGGGGTCAAAACCCCCAAAGAGGGGTCAAAAGCCCCCCAAAAAAGGCCTCAGGAAGGAGCATGAAAAAAACGCATGTGCGTTTTTCACTTCCGGTTGTCCGGTTTGAAAACCGGACGATCTGTGATAGTGCAAGTGTTACTAATATATATATATATATATATATATATATATATATATATATATATATATATATATATATATATATATATATATATATATATATATATATATATATATATATATATATATATATATATATATATATATATATATATATATATATATATATATATATATATATATATATATATATATATATATATATATATATATATATATATATATATATATATATATATATATATATATATATATATATATATATATATATATATTATATATATATATATATTATAATATATATATATATATATATATATATATATATATATATATATATATATATATATATATATATATATATATATATATATATATATATATATATTATATATATATATATATATATATATATATATATATATATATATATATATATATATATATATATATATATATATATATATATATATATATATATATATATATATATATATATATATATATATATATATATATATATATTATTTGTGAGTTGCATTATCCAAATTAGTGTTTTGTCGTTCAAAGTATATGACCTTTAACCTGGTTCTTCGTATTGTGTCTGTATAGTTATTGTGTCATCTTCTGACAAATGTTGTGAGTAGGTATGAATACAGAAAGAAATAAAGTGTTTTTTACCTAAATTTAAACCAACTGAATTATTATTAAATAGTTCTACAATATACGGTAACATTTTTCAATCACAGGTAAGACGCAACTTTATTTCTTTTCATGTGGCTTTATTAGTGACCCTCGAGAGACCCCACTTGATATGTTTCTGAAGTGATCCCTCTCGAAAGGGTGACTCGATATTTGTTTTCGAGCTGCAACTTTTTGGCAATGTTTGACAATGTTTTCTGCTCACTCTTAACGGCGCAGTTGTTGACACCTCCAGTTTAAGAAACATTTCTTACATTTCAAAATCAAACTAAAGTATTTATTATTTCTTATTCTTTAGTTGACGGAAGAAAAATCAGGAAAGAAATGGTGCAGTAATAATTGCAGCAGCAGCTTGAAAAGGGAATAGGATATGATATATTCATAAATCCTACCAACAAACAGGAAATTATATTACGTCTTATTTGTGACCAGAGTTGCAGAGTCGGAAAAAATCTACAAATCCCAAAATTTTAAACTTAGACTCCGACTCCGGATCCGGATCCGAGTCTCGAATCCAAATCCGATTCCCGTCTCTTGACTTCCGACTTCCGACTACCCATTTCCGCCTTTCAAATTTCATAGGCTCAATTCTTGAATTTCGAATATTTGTGTCTTTACTTAATTATTGTATGGAAAAATGTATTAAAGTAGAAAAGGTAATCCAAGCCTCATATCAAATTAATATTCGCATTTATCAAGTAAATATTTTTTGTACTTTAGGGTGACTGCTGTCGTAGCCACTACAAGACATCTTTTTATAGTGCTGCATTTGCGTCCAGATCTCTAATTACGAATCTTGGAAGACACCATTGGGCAATTATAATATTTGTGGGCTTCGAAGAGCATCAATGGTGTCACTCCATGTTACTTTGCTTGCTTTCAAGCGTGAAATAATGCAACCATGTTTCTTCTAACCTGATAACTGATTAACTGGTTGGGGAAATCCGTCCCCATCAGTGTGGTAATTTAAGGGATGATCACAGAGCGTTTTGCATGGAATATCTTGCGAGGAGGCCTCGACACCTTTTGCGCCGCCACTGCCCTGTATATATATATATATATATATATATATATATATATATATATATATATATATATATATATATATATATATATATATATATATATATATATATATATATATATATATATATATATATATATATATATATATATATATATATATATATATATATATATATATATTATATATATATATATATTATTTTTTTTTTTTTTTTTTTTTTTTTTATTTATTTATTATATATATATATATATATATATATATATATATATATAGTATATATATATATATATATATATATAATATATATATTATATGTGTGTGTGTGTGTGTGTGTGTGTGTGTGTGTGTGTGTGTGTGTGTGTGTGTGTGTAAGTATGTGTATGCTCCTTTGAATGATTAAAATTAAGAGGTCGTGGGGTGGGAATAGATGGTGAATCTCTGTTAACTATTGCAAATGTCCGTATTCTCTTGCCAATTTCGGATCCGTGGATTATCGCCTCTCTAACTCAAGTTTTGACTTTTGCTTCTGTCTGAGACTCAGCATGCCAAGGATTCTTTTACTAATACCTTTAATATCTTCAACTACAATTCATTTAAAAATTTCGACTAAATAGTTGATCTATAAAACTCTATAATAATACTCTATAATACATTAATATTCCTGTAACACGTCTAGTAAACATTGGATCTCTATTCTTTGACTTGAACTCTATTTTCCTAGTACTATCAATACCTTGTGTTTCTGCTACTTTTTCCCTAATGGAACAGAATTTCAGGTTCTTTTTGAATATCTTATTACTTCTCACGAAACTGTTACTTCTAATACAAATGCTGAGGTTCTCTATTTAAAAGATTTTATACTGAAACAGGTGGGAAGGAGACCAACTCATTCAGTATTCTCAACGATCTGGAGCAGTTGATTACGAAACCCACACATATCACGGATCGTTCTAGCCAGGTTCTTGAACACACTTGACATATTCTTCACCATTATTTCTTTTCTTTTCGATTTCACTCATAATAGAACTCTTTATTCAATTTTATAGCTCTCATTTATATCTTTTCTAAGCAATTCCACCATGCACTAAACGTACTTTCTAGCACTTTATCGGGATAATTGGGGGCATTGCGTAGCTGCTATGATAACTACCGTTAGAATGAATCCTGTGTTGACACTGTGGACGCTTCGGTGTCTGCCGAAAAGCTAAGTACCGTAATCGCCAATAGAAAGAGCAAGTTCATTCCATCTTCGACTAAATCTTTTCTCCTCAAAATCCATGGTTTAATGACAACTGTTCTAGTGTCCTTCAAGATAGAGAGAAAACTTATCGTGAATGAAAACTCTCTCCTATCACTCTGGCAAATTTTCAATCGTTGTAAGGATATAATAAGATTGGCTAAGCTTACTTTCACTAAAAGGAATAAGCTGACCTTCTTGGTTCCTCTACTTGTAAAATATTTTGGCCTTTAGCCAAAGTAACATGTGCATGAGACCCTGAAAACATAGGATGAATTCAGGAAAGCCAGTGGGCCGGATGGCATTCCTCTCCACGTTCTGAGGGTGTGTACGTCTGAGCTGGGGTATGTCCTTTAATATTAATACTATGCCTTAATATTAATATTTTTCGTTAATGCTGGAAGAGCGCAAACATTAATCCGATCTGAAGAAAGGTAGCCGCTCTGATCCTCTGAATTATCGTCCTATACCTCTCATTTGTGTACTGTCAAAAATCTTTGGAACTCTCCTTAATTCTCATTACCCAGATAATCTGGAGTTTCATTCCCTTCTTTTAAATAATCAGCATGACTTTCGACGTTTCAGGTATACTGTTGAAAGGTGATCGTTTACAACAGTTACCATAGGAAAGGAAATCAGAGAGAGGGTCATAGAGAGAAAGATAGATTCCGAAAGAGGGAAGTATGGAAATCAAAGCTTTCTCCCAGACTCAACCGAAAGCCTTCGATATCTCTAGGGCGACAGAGAAAGATTCACCGAAATATCAAATTGCGAAGGATCAAGAGTCAGACAGAAGGGAAAGGAGATCATCAAAAGGAGTTCTTTAAAAAAACATACTCAAACACTCAATCATCTGAGTTTTGGTTAGGAACAAGAAATGAGATCTAGGAAAAGAGAGGTGGTGTTCATCAAAGTGGAAATTAGACAAGAAACAGTGAATGTTGTAGAAATTAATGAATTGATGGAAAAAGATTACCGTGCACCAGGGCAAGCTGGCATCAAGGTCTTGATGGAACTAACTTTATCATCAGAGGCCACCAACTCCCAAGTGGTGATGGGGGAAGGAGTGGATGAGGTACATTGTTTGGATACCGCCACTCTAAGCATCTCCTAGCAGCTTTTTGTTTCGCCATTTCGTGATATAAAAGTAGTGTACTAGTAAACGTTTGGAAATTTAGCGGAACATGTGAAGGGAAGGAAGGAAGGGTTAGTGGGAGCATAAACACTAGAGATCTATTGACAGGGCCAAGAGAACGTGAATGTTGTAGAAATTAATGAAAAAAGAAGACCGTGCACCAGGGCAAGCAAGCATCAAGGTCTTGTTGACACTAGCCTTATCATCGGAGGCCACCAACTCCCAAGTAGTGAAGGGGGAAGGAGTGGATGAAGGGCATTGTTTGGATACCGCCACTCTAAGCATCTCCTAGTCAGCTTTTTCTTTCGTATTTTTGTTATTTAAAAGTACTGTACTAGTAAACGCTTGAAAATTTGTGGGAGCATGTGAAGGGAAAGGGGGGGGGGTTGTTAAGGAGAACATAAACACTTCAACATGAAGGTGAAACACGAAAAAGAATGAATCAATGAGAAACGGAATGGCTTAGCTCACCCCATCATCCCGCGGGTTAAGCCCATTGGAAGGTATTTTCATCGCTTCGGACGGCGCTGCGTCCTCTCCTATATATATATAGCGGTTAAGACTGTTGTAATAGAATTGAACAGGAAAAGGAAGAGACTCTTTAGAAAGGCGTGTGGCACTAGTCTTCAGTGGAGAAGGTATGCAAATAGAGTTCAGAAATTAGATTAGATTGCTAAGAGGTTTTCAAATCTAATGGTAGATTCGAAAACTTTAGAAAGAGCAGAGGTTATAATAAGTTGGAAAGAAGAAGGCTGAGATCAGGTCCCCCTTTTGAAGCACAGGCTGAATGAGCGCACTTTTCATACAGGAAGGGAAGTCTAAGTAAGAAGACAGAGCCGAAATAATTTACAAAGGCTGGGTGCACTAACAAGTACAAGTTTTGAGAATCATAGGAAGGATACTAACAGGGCAGTGTGACTTCTTAGTAATAAGCTCAGAGAGAGCAGAAAATACGCTTTTAGAAGAAATTATAATGTTATGCACAATGGAGGAGATTGGAAAAAGAGAGTTAGCTCCGGAATCGTTTAAAGTGGAGTTAATTATAAATGTTTTGAGAGCGTAGTTCACTTTTGGCAAAAGGTAAAACGGTAGCGTGCCTCTGCAAAATACTAGTGGAGGGAAAAAGGAATAAGTAAAGAGAGTACCAGAAATGGCGTGAGGAAGAAGAACCACAAAGATTATTGCATTATCTACAGAGGAAAGAGTTTTAATGCTACGGAGAAGAAATTTGGCAAGATTCCAGAATCAAATAAAAGTTGGATGTAGTATAGTATTTTGAAGACAGGGGTAATCATGTCTTCAGTGAATAACATTAAAACAGCCAGAGTTAAATCAAGATTTGCTAGGTTTAGCTGGAAGGAGAAAATATGAAACATGCGCCCAATGTTAGAGAGAATGAACCAAGTTATGCAGTTTGCGCATTCTGAGGGATTCCTCCCACCAAAGTAATAATCATTTCACTGGAGATCAATGAAGCATGAAAGTAAATCTATTCTGTTCGTGGATCTGAAATGCCAAGAACATTTCCCCATAGTAGGCGGAGATTTTTCTTGCGGAAGAGTAGAAAACACATAAAAGGATACAGAAATAAAGAGGTGATCAAAGGAACTTGAGGAGAAATGCTCCACCTTTGGGTCCAGTGTTGACAGGTGTGCTGTCAGCTCCAACTGCAATGATGCTGTCAACAATTCCCATGTCTGAAAATGGTCCATGAAGCCCATCTGCAATAGCCTCACCTTCCCTCTGTAAACAGTAATATGTTGAAGGTAGACAGTTCCAGGTTCACTAACCACGACATAGTGATCTTCTTCCTTTTTATTGCTTTACCACTTACTGCATTTCTTTTCCTTGATCAGGGTGCTGTCTTACCTGCCATCATAAAACACTGCAACTATTCTCAGTTCTTCTTCCTGTGTTATTTTCGTCAGGCTTTTCTTAGCCTTTCTCTCCAGATTTTCTTAGGATCTATAACATTGATCTTTTCATCTGCACTGACAACACCATAGTTAACTAGTGCCGCTGTACCTATAGCTGCTGCTGCTGCTGCTCTGTTGGATGCTCCATACCTCTGTGCCTCTAGTGCAATGTTTGGATTTGTGTTGTGCTCCGACAAACACCAAGAGTAACGAAATCATCGTCAAGTATACTTTCTGTCCCCTCATGATCAGGTGATGAAGATGCAGACATCAGGAAGCATTCCTGCTCGAATTTTCTTTTCTTCTCATCAACTACACTTTCTTCCATACGAGACTTTCTTGCAGAACTCCTGTTCATCATTTCAGTTACAATGCAAGCAGATCCTTGCATTGACATGCAGCAATGTTAACAATTCATTTAATCTGTCCAGAAACTGCTTGCTTTTCTCTCCACTAATACCATGCTTTGATTCTTTAGATCCTTCATCCATCAGTCTCATCAGCATTGTTTTAGCGTTTTTATGTGACTGTGATGTAATCATAGCTTGAATCCACAGGTCAACAAGAGCCTTACTTAACTGTGGAATGACATCCTTATTTCTGGAATACTTATGTTCCTCCAATAAAAAAAAGTCTTGCAATCTGGAGACGCGTGGGAAGTTCAATGGTTGACAACTCCTGCAGAGGGAGGCCAAACACAACATGACTTGTTGCCTTCCGTGTTATCAATTTGCTCATGCTAGTATCTGAAATGTAAAAACGAAAAATAAAAATCGCAGTTAACTTATTTAGGGAATAAATGAACATTGTTCAATGTTCGTTTTTTTCCTAAATAAATTGTTCATTGAACAAATCAGAGCAAATAGCAACAGAACTATACGATGGCAATTTTTCCGATTTTTGAAGTCAAAAAGGGAGCACTTAGAACTCACGGAAAAAAAAATTTTTTAATTAGATTTTTTGAATACCTTTATTGGCGTGAACGAAACCCTAGATATGCAAGAAAATTGATTTCGACGACACGGGCTAATATATATATATATATATATATATATATATATATATATATATATATATATATATATATATATATATATATATATATATATATATATATATATATATATATATATATATATATTCACCTTTCCCACCAATCTCCTGTAAGTGCAAGCACTTATCAGATGTCTTGAACGAAACTATTCCACAGCAGTCGATCTTCATACATCTTGGTGTCCTCCACCTTCTCCATACTTCCTCTCCTATCCTCGACCGCCATCTTGGCATTATCTCAACTCCTGATTCTCGGTCTACTCACTCCTCTTCCTTCTTCCGATGTCCACTTACAGTACCTCTTTGCATACCTTCCATCACTCATTCTTTTTAAATGTCCAAACCATCGTAGTTGTCCCTTCTCCCACAATTGTTTTCAGCACCCTCATCTCACTCGGCTGTATTTTACTTTTGGCTCTGGTGTTAATGGCTCACGCTTGATGTCCATAAAATAATTATGTATATTACTGTTT
>SEYY01004181.1:20000-42500 GCA_009176605.1 Armadillidium nasatum
ATATATATATATATATATATACAATATAAGAGAGCACTAAAACTTTAAACATTGTTTATTTAGATTAATCAACGTTTCGAGCAAATTTCACTATCCTCATCTTCAAGAACAAAAAACAAAATGGAAATCAACAATTAGCACTATAACAGCATAGTAAACTATTCTCATCAAAGTTAAAAGCAAATAAATAGACAGAAGTTGTATAAATGCAAATAGAAAACAAAATAATAAATGTGAATCGTGTAAGTGATCTAAATCTTATATATGAACGTTGCATAACAAATATATCATAACAATAAAATTCAAAATGATATAAACATAAGATAAAAGGTTAAATAAACATCTAATAACACATAACTGAAAAATATAAAAAACAATTCGTAATAAAGTTAAATAAAAAGAATATAAAATAATGGCAAACATAAATGAATAATGAAGAAACAAAAAATAAAAATAAAATATGAAAATGCCTGATTGAATTAGAGATGGAATGGTGTGAGATTAATCAATCAAGGAAAGCAAATAAACTGTCGTTGTTTAAAGATGAAGTCATTGTGTGATAAACAAGGATTCCAGTATATGTAAATCGAGAGGTTGGGTAGTTTGGGTTATTATTTCAAAGTTAGCAGGATTAACTAAAATGTTGTGGGTGTTACAATGTTTTCGAATGCTTGAGAAGGGTGTGTGGATTAAGGCACGAATAGATACCCCCCTGTGCTCTCCGATTCTAGAGTGAGTTGGCGCATAGTACTACCAGCATAGACCTCTTTACAGAGGTCACTGGTATACTTATAGATTACAGAGGAACGCAAGAGAACAGAAATTGCGTCTTTTTAACTGAGAGGAACCTATAGAGAAATTATAAGAAAAGACGAGTTTGATGTTTAGTTGTGGAAAATGATAAGATAAAATGTTAGATAGGTCTTTGTTTAACTTGTGATGAATGTAATCATGAAATGGAAATTTAACATATGTAGCTTTTTATGGAGCTGTGGAATTTGTTTCTATAGATGTGCAAATTTTTTTGGAAAGAAGTTGATCAATTTAAGAATTAAGGATGTAGGGTAAAGATTGGGGTTGAAAAAATTTATCAGAAATTGGAGTTCATTATGTAAATTAGAGTAGGAGGAAGAAAGGGGATATGCTCTATGGAGTAATGTTTTAATGCTATTACATTTATAATGTAGGGGAATGTGGCTGAAAAAATTTAGTCTCAAATTTGAAAAAGTCTCCTTTCTGTATGTGGTTGATGAGAAACTGTTGTCCTTTCTTGGGATGAGTAAATTCAGGAAAGGTAGAGAGCCGTCCGACTCTTTTTCGACTGTAAACCTGATGTTGGGAAGCTGGGCGTTGAGGAAATCTAAAATGGGTTGAATGTCTTCTTCCTTTGAAAAAGCAGAAAAATATCCCCCATAAATCTGCTATAAAATGTTGGTTTAAAATCTCCCGTACATCTCTCCAACCAATGGGATTTGTGAAAGCATAGATAGGCATTATCCAGGGTTGCACTCAATGGGAAACTTATAGCTAAGGAATTGGTCTGTAAATAAAGTTTACTGTCGAAGAAAAAATGAGTATTACTGGTAGCCAAAAGTAATAAACTTTTTAATTCTTGTTTGGAGAAGCCATGTAATGTGTCAACAGAGTTGAAAATGTAGTTAATTAGAATATTTATTGCATCTTCTGTAGGGATATTGGTATATAATGACTCGATATCGAAACTAGGCGTAAAAAGTCTATTCTAAATATTCACGGAAGACAACGAATCCTTGAAATCATTTGAATTTTTCAGAGTATAGTTATTGGTTGTAAATTGAGAAATAATAGGAACCAAAAATTTGGCTAATTTGTAATCATGGGTGTTGTAGGCTGAGAGTATAGGGCGGATCGGTATATCTCTTTTGTTTGCTTTGGGGAGACCATAAAGTCTTCCTGACGACGAACCTCTGGAGTAGCAATCCTTAATTAATTAAATTCATCATCCGTTAATTTTTTCTGAGAATGAAGTTTACGCAAAAATCTATTTAGTTTGTCTTTCAATTTCAGAGACAATTTAATTGGATCTGAATCTTTTTAACGGAATTTGGTGGTGTCAGAAATAATAAAATTTACTTTATCAATATAATCCATCCTGTTCAAAACAACACCTCGTCCTTTGTCTGATTTACATTAAATTACTATATTTTCCTCTTTCAGGTTTTTCATAGTCGAAAAATCAGATTTATTAATCAAATATGAAAATGTCTTGGACGGTCGAAATTTGTAAAATTTGATAAGGTCTTTAAATCAATATCATAAGGTGCAAAAGGCTGAGTAGCGTGCAAGAGTTTCTCAAAGGACAAAAATATTTATTAAAATTGTTCTTGTACGTGGGTAGGCAGAAATTTAAACCCAAAGACAGAAGTTTTTCTTTATTAACAAACAAATCTTTAGAAGAAAAGTTAAAGATTACATTGTTGTCGGGATTTGTGCAATTGTAATTGCCTAAAATTAGTTTTAGTTTCATTGCGTGTCGTTCCTTGCAAATTGCTACATATTTAGAAATGCATACTGCTATTAAATTAGTTATGTAAAGATAGTCTATGTAACTAAGAGTAGTTTTGCAAGAGGCATGTTTGATGCTATAGCCCAGTTCTAGAGCGGGTATTAAATAGTTTTTATGAGCGATTTCGTTGGTAAGTAATTTAAGTTGAAAGTCTTTATACAGTTTACTGTTGCAGAGTCTTTTTGTAAACCCCATCCCATTCTTTTGAAACCATTAATTAATCCCACCCCTTTGCAATATATTTGTCTCACAATATTTCTTTAATATAAACTGAATGTTTTTTATTTATATTTTATTCATACTCTCTTGCTATATTCAAACCTTTCTACATCACGTATCAAGGGCTTTGTATACATTTCTACTTTAAGTCTCTCAGTGTATCCCTTAAATCTACATATTTAGTCTAACTTTCATCACAAAGGGATGAACAAAGTCATGCTGGTATCTATTTGACATACAAGTTATAGAACTTTTCATTTATTATTCACCTCAAAACTATTAAAATTTTTTTTTTTTTTGAATTTCAATGGTTAATCTAACTTCATCACTAAGACGTGAACAAAACCATGTCATAATCTATCTAACAGAGAAAATTACAGAATTTTACATTTATTTTTAACTTTAAACGCCTAGAGATATATATATCTTAAAACCCTATATTTCACAATGTTTATTACAATGGTGTGCTTTTTAATGTCTCAGACACGCAATTATAGAATCTTTTTAAACATTTTTACACCTAGTTTAGGGTAGTTTCTTATATGTATATCTTGAATCCCTATTTAAAACTTAAAATTTATCATAAAGGCATGATCAAAGACATCTTCATTCATATAATATGAATTTTCTCACCCTACAACCAACAATCTGTAATTTAAATCTCTATATTTAAATTAACTTTATCACAAAGGTATTATCAAAGACATTTTCAACTGCATAACATTCAACACTTTAACTCAATATTTAATCAAACTTTTAACACTTAGAGAAGAAGACTCAGTGATTAAATAAAGATGGAGAAGAAACAAAATGACGAAAATAGAGAAATGATGACGTCACCTCTGAGAGGTAAGCTGATTGGTCCTGAAGGTTTCCGAGCAGTCAGAAGAGAAGGCTCCATGACTTAGGCATTCAAACAACAAAGTTCCATATCTCCGTCATTCAAAAGAAAAAGGCTTTGTGTTCCCTGCCCTCAGGGCCGCAATGTCTCGTGCCTCTGAGTACGTTAAGGGAAGCCTCCAGGAAGGAACAGGAAAGATCTACGACCTCCAGAAAGCTCAGGAAAAGTAAACTCTGCCTTCCGAAACCCTCCATGAAAGAGCATGAAAAACGTTAAAAATCTCATTCTGATGATAAATAATGAAATTATGTTTGGAGGCTAGAATCCCCCTTGAACCCCTCAAATAACCGCGGAAAAACTGTAAATGCTGAAAACGGAGTCAGAGGAAGATATTGAAAAAAATGGGATTCTAGGCTATGCCATCACCCCCAATGTGTGGTAAGGATGGAGAGGGAGGAGGAGTACACCCCTCCGGAGTGGGATTGAGCCCTCAAAAAGATATATAATATAATTTTGCTTTGTTGATAATAATTAAAACTGAAAAATTGTTTTTGCATACCGTATCCATCATTAGATAATAGTGCTTACTTAAATCCTCCGAAGTGAAATTATGGTAGTAGAAATCTGTGAATGTCTACGGGACGAATTTGTGAATGCGTATTTACCGTGCTTAAATCATTTGGTTGGCTGATTAAAGATGAAGTTATTCTTTCTCTGGATCTGTAGAAAAGGTCTGTTTGATGACAAAAAAAGCTTCCCTACACTTATAGTACTTTCTGTGAGAGAATATTTAAAGCCAAGAGTGAACTATCTTGCCGCAAGGATACTGGAACGAGATTATGAGATGGTTCGAGAGATTAGTAGAGGTATCACAGAGTGTGCTCTACAGCGTTAATATTCGATGCCAAACGTGTATACGCCTGTCGGGTTGTTAATTCCAACATCTTTTCTTATTTACAGTGCAAATTTTTTTCAACCTTCTTTAACATATTGTCTTTCCTCTGTTTTACTACGGAATATATGAGTTCCTAAGATAATAATGATGCCCTATGATCAATGCTCTATACGCACCTACAATTAGGCAATTGCTTTTTGAAAAACTTTACATATATATATATATATATATATATATATATATATATATATATATATATATATATATATATATATATATATATATATATATATATATATATATATATATATATATATATATAGAAAATTTTAATGTATTTAATCTCATTAATAAGCAACGTTAATAAAATACGAGATTTAAAAAATTGAGATTTTAACATGAATTGCATAAAGGAATAATTTTCTTATGTTTAATTAATTAATTAATTTAACCAACTCTCATTCTAATGAATTGTTTAATAAATATAATTATTTTAATTATTTTTCAGTCTTTTTGAACTTTAATTAAAATCTTGCAAATTTTTTTTTTACTATTTTTACTTAAAACGACTAATAATAATTAAATATACATACTGTATATTTAATTATTATTATAATTTTTATTATTATTATTATTATTATTATTATTATTATTATTATTATTATTATTATTATTATTATTATTATTATTATTATTATTATTATTATTATTATTATTATTATTATTATATATTATTATTATTATTATTATTATTATTATTATTATTATTATTATTATTATTTGAGAAAGATGGCTCCAGGACTTTGGGTCTTATTCTTCAGAACTTTTTTCTTCTTCAGTAGAATTCCTTCTTCACTTTGATCCTTTCTTATTATCGATGTTTCTGCTTCGTCCGCATTCTTATATATATATATATATATATATATATATATATATATATATATATATATATATATATATATATATATATATATATATATATATATATATATATATATATATATATATATATATATATATTATAATATTCCTTCTTTTTGTTCTTACTTTATCTTTCTTTTTTGTGTTAATGTTGACAATGATTGAGATAATACTTTTTTTTATTTTGCTTTATATATTTCTCAATATATATATATATATATATATATATATATATATATATATATATATATATATATATATATATATATATATATATATATATATATATATATATATATATATATATATATATATATATTGAATAATATTCCTTCTTTTTGTTCTTACTTTTTTTCTTTTTTGTGTTAATGTTGACGATGATTGAGATAATACTTTTTTTTTTTATTTTGCTTATATATTCTCAATATGCTCAATAGATTTCTATTTTTTTTTTTTTTTTATCTCCTCAGGTAGAAAAAGACTAGAAACCCACCAAATTCTATCTGAGATGTGTAGATGCCGGAATCGTCTTTTATTAATGGCCGACATGCCCCAATGCAAAGGAAGTGTAAAAATGGATAAAGGGAGTGTGTTTAAGATTTTACCAGTTGAATACATGTAAGATTGAGCATAGCGATTAAGTCTAGGGTCAGAGAATTGGAAAGAGAAAGGATGAGACTATGTAAACAGTGTTCGTTGTAAGAGCGATAGTATATATATATATATATATATATATATATATATATATATATATATATATATATATATATATATATATATATATATATATATATATATATATATATATATGAATGTGTATACAGTACGTGCGCAAATGTGTGATTTTGTGTGTTTGATGGTGTGTATTTCTGTATCGGCAACATAGGACAATATTTTTGTCTACATCTGCAGAGAATAAATATAAAGGAACGAAATAAGCTATTTAGAAAAGTTTCGCTCTATTTATTCGCGAAGTTGAAAGAAGTTAAAAGGAACATTAACTTAAAAGGATTTGAACTTATTATAACAAACTTTTCTCACTAGATGCTTTTAATATGGAATTAACTCGGCGCTTACGTATATATATATATATATATATATATATATATATATATATATATATATATATATATATATATATATATATATATATATATATATATATAATATATATATATATATATATATATATATATAATATATATATATATATAAATATATATATATATATATATATATATATATATATATATATATATATATATATATATATATATATATATATATATATATATATATATATATATATATATATATATATATATATATATACTATCTATCTCTTACAACGAACACTGTTCTTCGGTATTATCCGGTACCGTACATCTTCCATTGAGAAGTGCTCGTTCGACTCGGCTTTCTCATCCTTTCTCTTTCCAACTCTTTGACCCCAGACTTAATCGCTATGCTCATTCTTACATGTATTCAACTGGTAAAATTTTAAACAATCTCTCTTTATTCATTTTCACACTTCCTTTGTATTGGGACATGTCGGCCATATCTCCCTCATCTCAGATATAATTTGGTAGGTTTCTAGTCTTTGTCCACCTAAAGAATATATATATATATATATATATATATATATATATATATATATATATATATATATATATATATATATATATATATATATATATATATATATATATATATATATATATATATATATATATATATAATATGGATGTGAGCCTTTAATGATTCAGAGTTCCTTTTCGAGCTTGAGAGTATATCTGAATAGTGAAAAAGTTTTAAGAAAAAAATGTTTTTGGGGCAAAGAAAACTTCTTGGTTTTTCTGATCTCTTATTTACTTCTCTTAGTGTCAAAAAAGCGACATAAAATAAGAATGAGGTTTTGGCCATGGAAAAAAATAAGTTTCTGAAATAACAACGACCATTACATTAGGGTGATTGCGGCAATATTTTGTGAAACCAGTTGAGTTATGTTCATTAACTTTCTTGATGACAAATAAATATCACTGTAGCTTTTAATGTTAATAAGAATATTAAATATCTCTTTGGAGAAAAAGACGTAGAAAGTTGAATTAAATTGTTCACCATGACAATCTCCGTTTCATTGTAAGCTGGTTGAGAAGGCTACATTGTAAGATTCTGGTGGTAAACTTTAACCCATCCCTCTTTTTCATAAAATGCTATTACCATTTCCAAATGAACTAAATGAATAACATGGCTGCGAAGAATGTATATCTTCAGCTCTTATACTATAGTTCTTTCTCCATTTACACTTTAGAGAATTGATTCTAGATTATGAAATTTATGAAGTATAATAAAGTGAATGCTTGATGCAAACTTTTTTCATACACAATTAATTAATTTCCGATATATATATATATATATAATATATATATATATATATATATATATATATATATATATATATATATATATATATATATATATATATATATATATATATATATATATATATATATATATATATTATATATATGGGAAAATTTCTCTCTATTTTACAACTCCATTATTAATGTACATTAATAAGTTATTAAAAATACTTATTTCTACCAGTTAGAAAACTATTGTATTTTTAATTTTCTTTAAGCTGGAACAAAGTTCCAAGCAAATATTATCTCTAATAGGAGACAAAGCTTCAGATTTTATCTTCAAAACTTATTTAAATTCTGGGTGTTTTAGTACTTTGGTGAGGAAAAACACAAACACATTCCTATATCTTCATTCCCGTTTTCTCTCGCTCAGTCTCGTACCTTAGTGTTCTAAATCTTTTTCAGCTTATTATTATTCAATATTATTCACTTATTCCACAAGCGCACATACACACATGGGTACATGATAGATATACATTTTTTATTACCTCAACCTTGGCTATGACTTACTCTCACTCAAATGCAATCACAAACAAATATACATTTCCATACGTTCTTTTAATATCACATTGCCCTGTATATACACATACATACATACATACATGGTAGGTACACATCATTCATTTTCAATTAATGCTATTCTGTTCATTATATCGGGTCTTAAACACCTTTATTATTATTAATTATATTATTATTATTATTATTATTATTATTATTATTATTATTATTCATTATGATATTATTATTATTATTATTATTATTATTATTATTATTATTATTATGCCATTATTATTATTATAATTATTATTATTATTATTATAATTATTTTAATATTATTATTATTATTATTATAATTATTATATTATTATTATTTTAATCGTAATAATAGCAGTAATAGTATTTCATGCCCTAAACCCTCTAGACCATTTACTTTGTTATTTTCAAGGTGTTACTCTCTGTAGTGGCAGAACAACATATCTTATGCCCTCTAGACAACTTGCTTTATCATCACAATATCATCAGTATTAGTAGCAGTAACATTATTTACTTTAAACATCACTGTGATCGCCAAAACACAATGTCATGCTCCTTCTTTTAAGCACTATCATTCACACACACACCCGTCAGGAAAAAGAGTGAAATACCTAGTTTGAGCATTAATAATAAAAATAATGATGGAGGCTTACATCTCCACCTCTCTCGACCCCTATAATTCGGATATTATGTCTCTCCAAAATATCTTCAGAGAAGAATCATGAACAACGGTAAATGCTCTAAACGGGTCAAGAAAGAGTTTTTTTTTTTTTAAAAATGGGGTGTTGGGATACATCACCAACCCCATTAGAGGGTACTCTCTTCCATGATGGGAAGCACAACCCTCCGGTAGCCATGAACAATCCCCAAATAACCTCACGAAAGAACGTGAGGTCTGACGGGTTGTCAGATTTTGCAATTTTTGTCAGAGTATGACTTCTTTCAAAAAGGCGCATCCCTTACTACTTATAGTGGTCAGGGAAGTTCTTCGAGAGTGACTCATAGATTTCACTGAAAGTTGTAACATTTTCAGTATTAGCCAATATTTGATCGTTCATTCTTCAGATTGTTCTGCCTCGTTTTTTATTTTGTTCTCAGTTCTACTCCATCGGAATTCGGCAGGATGCTGGAATCCTTTAATGCATAAAACGGTCTTTTTCCCTCAATGTCACAGCTCATTAACTATCAATATTTATTATTATTTCTATTATTATTATTATTATTATTATTATTATTATTATTATTATTATTATTATTATTATTATTTTTTTTTTTTTTTTTTTTTTTTTTTTTTTTTTTTTTATTTTTATTTTTATTTTTATTATTATTATTTATTATTATTATTATTTATTATTATTATTATTATTATTATAATTATTATTATTATTATTATTATTATTATTATTATTATTATATACTTTTGTTAGAAATGGTATTGTTATTACTATTATCATTATTATTAATTTTATAAGATATTTGTATTTGCATTAACATCGTTATTATCATTCCTTTGTTATATTATATGCATCATTTTAGTATTTACTTGCCAATGACAAAATTTAATTAAAATTTATCTATCTATTAAACTGTGGGGCTCAGTGGAAACCAATGTGTATCCCCTTAGTAGCACCTTTTCAGACAGCTGCACAGTCGCTTCTTCTATTATTATTATTATTATTATTATTATTATTATTATTATATTATTATTATTATTATTATTATTATTATTATTATTATTTATTTATATTTATTATTATGATTATTATTATTATTATTATTATTATTATTATTATTATTATTATTATTATTATTATTATTATTATTATTATTATTATATATTATTATTATTAATTAGTATATTATTTATTATAATAAAAAATTATGAATTAGGAATTTTATTATTATTATTATTATTATTATATTATTATTATTATTATTATTATTATTATTATTATTATTATTATTATATTCAGGAATTCCTGAAATTATGCTTTAATCATTGCCTAATTAATCCTCATATTACCTAAGTATTAAATTCCATATTTCTTAATTAATCCATAATCACGTTGTATTAATATCATAATCTTTGTTGTTATTTGTATCATTATTATTATTATTATTATTATTATTATTATTATTATTATTATTATTATTATTATTATTATTATTATTATTGTTTTTATTTTGTTCATTAATATATTTTCCATTTCTTTTTATATTTTAATTACTTTTCTTTACTATTTGTGCACTATATATATATATATATATATATATATATATATATATATATATATATATATATATATATATATATATATATATATATATATATATATATATATATATATATATATATATATATATATATATATATAATATATATATATATATATATATATATATATATATATATATATATATATATATATATATATATATATATATATATATATATATATATATATATATATATATATATATATATATATATATAATATATATATATATATATATATAATATATATATATATATATATATATATATATATATATATATTATATATATATATATATATATATATATATATATATATATATATACAGAAAAAGTCATTAGTTTGAAAAACACGAGTTCATTAAATGCTTTTAAAGACATGAGACAAACGAGAACGCCAAGAAAAGGATTAAAGATAAAAGCGAAAAATGTTCAAAATGTGAATAAAAATCTTTTTCCGAGATCAAATCATAAATAGTTTTATCTTTTTCTTTTTCATTTAAAAGATTCTCGCAAAATTGTTTTACTCAATAATTTGAGTTACTTCAACTCTTTTTACCTGAAGATAATTCCTTCTGATTCCTTTTTGGTGACGCTGCCAAAAGGGAAGCAAGAAAAAGATTTTTGTTGTTGATTTCACGCTCGTAAAGAAAGAGTTGATGTTGGTTTGTTCGTTTGTTGATTGTTTCCGAAGAAGCGATTGTCATCACTGCGGTTTTTTACTCACAAACAAACGTTGTCTTTCGTGACAAATTAAAGTTCCTCTTTTAATTACCTCCTCATTGTTAAATATCTTGGAGAATTTTTTGGAGGACTTTTAAGTTATTTTAAAGAATATTTAGGAGAATTTTTTCCAATTTATTTTCTTTAGATTATTTCCATTTAAAAAAAATAAAAAAAATAAAAAAAATAAAAATTTCGAGGAATTCGACGGAAACTAATTTCGATTTTATTTTTTTAATTTAATTGTTGCGAAAACAAATAAACTTTAATTTAAAGAGACAATCACTTTTTATCGTTACTGTTTTCGAAAAAGAATTGCTTATTATTATTCGCTGAAAGAACTTCGACAAAATTCATTTTTTTAAATCTTAAGTTGCAAGAAAGAAATTGTTTGGAGTTCAATAGGCTTTTTTCCTCTCTCTCTCTCTCTATCGATATATATATATATATATATATATATATATATATATATATATATATATATATATATATATATATATATATATATATATATATATATATATATATATATATATATATATATATATATATATATATATTATAAGGATCTGTCCTATCCCCAACACTTTTTCTGCTTTGCATTAATGACCTTCTCTCTATTACTTCATCTCCTATCCACTAATAAGCCGTTGACTCAACCCTTCATTACTCTTTTCATTTTGAAAGGCTCCCCTCCCAACAACAGTTAAGATACTGAAATATGGTAGCCTTGGTGCCACTAACCTCTGATCTATCTCGCATTTCAAATTGGGGCAGAGAAAATATGGTCGTTTCCATGCCTCAAAAACTCAACTCCTCCATCACTCTACTCGAAACAGTCTTCCCCACAACTATGAATATTTCATCAAAAACACACAACTCAAACCTTCATCTCTCCTTAATATTCTTGGTGTTTCTTTTTCTCGTGATCTTTCTTACTTCTCATTCAAAACAATCTTCTTACAGGTTGGATGTTCTGAGGCGCCTTCAGAACTTCTTCACACCACCTCAGTTGCTTTATCTTTATAGGGGTGTTTTTGGCCCCTCACACGTCTGGGGTGGTTCCACTCATACAGCTCTCCTTGAAAAGTTGGAATCTAGAGCTTTTCTTCTTATCAAATCTCACTAATTCCCTCCAATCTCTTTCTATCCTTCGAATCGTTGCGTCACTTTCTCTATACTTTCGCTATTACAACGGACGCTGTTCTTCCGAACTATCTCGTCGCACCCCTCCTTGTTTGAGAAGAGCTTGTGCAACACGACTCTCTACACAGTCTCATCCTTTCTCTGTCCAACTCTCTGACCAGAAACTTAACAGCTAGGCTCAATCTTACATGTACTCTACTGGTAAAGTCTGGAACACACTCCCTTCATCTATTTTCCCAATTTAATAAGACTTACCCCACCTTCAAACGCCGTGTTTCGGGACTTGATGGCCTTTAATCTGATCAGGATCCCGATTTGCTCCTTCCTCTGGTGGAAATTTGGTAGGAATAATATATATATATATATATATATTATATATATATATATATATATATATAATATATATATATATATATATAATATATAATATATATATATATATATATATATATATAATATATTAAATTTGTCGTTTCAGTGATTGAAACAGAGCTTTCAAATGAAATTGCTATCAATTGAATATATTGAACTATAATACAATATGAGTGACAGTTATCAAAGACTTATTGCGCTTCTAATGGAATCTTAATGTGCTACACTCACTCACACGCACACGCACACGCACACGCACACGCACACGCACACGCACACGCACACGCACACGCACACATTTTATATATATATATATATATATATATATATATATATATATATATATATATATATATATATATATATATTTATTTTATCTCTGGTGGATAAAGGCCAGATCATTACCAAATTTCAACCAAAGAAAGGAGAAAATCGATATCCTGGTCAGATTAAAGGTCGACATGTCCCGAGACACGGTGTTTGAAAGTGTCTAAGACAAAGGAAACTGGAAAATAGATGAAGGGAGTGTGTTCCAGACTTTACCAGTAGAGTACATTTAAGATTGTGCATAGCAGTTAGCTCAGGGATGAAAGAGTTGGACAGAGAAAGGATAAGGCTGTGTAGAGAGACTTGTCACACAAGCTCTTCTCAAAGGAGGAGCTATGCTACGAGAGAGGTCAGAAGAGCAGCGTCCGTTGTAATAGCAGTAGTATAGAGAAAGTGATGCAACAATTCGACGGGCAGAAAGAGATATGGAATTAGTAAGAGTGGGAAATTTGATAAAACGAAAAGCCCTAGACTCCAACTTTTCAAGGAGAGCTGTATGTATGGAGCCACGGCAGATGTGTGAGACGTACTCCATACAGGGGCGAACAACACCCTTATAAAGAGCAAGCAACTGGGGTGGTGTGAAGAATTTCTGAAGGTGCCTCAGAACACCCCAGTTCTTAGAAGCTTGTTTAGAAAGAGAAGTAATGTGATCTTTCCAAGAAAGATCACGAGAAAATGAAACACCAAGAATATTTAGGAGAGATGAAAAATTGAATTGTATATTTTCGAAGAAGATATCATGGTTGTGTGGAAGATTGTGTCGAGTAGAGAGATGGAGGAATTGAGTTTTTGAGTAATTGAAAATGAGCATATTTTCTCTGCCCCATGTTAGTTGCTCCAAGGCCACCCTCCTTGCGCCTATTAATTGCTGTTGGGAGCGGCGCCTTTCAACCTGAAAAGAGTAATGAAGGGTGGAATCATCGGCAAAGGAGTGGATACTAGAAGAAGTAATAGAAGGAAAGTCATTAATGAAAAGCAGAAAATGTGTTGAAGATTGGACAGATCCTTTAGGAACACCACTATTAATAGATTTATAGGATGAACGGTGGACGTTTGCAACAGCTGCTATAGAACGACCAGAAAGGAAATCAGAGAGAAGGCCACAAAGAGAAAATAGATTCTGAAAGAGGGAAGTTTGGAAATCAAAGCTTTGTGCCAGACTCTATCGAAGCTTTCGATATGTCCAGCGCGACAGCAAAAGATTCACCGAAATGCCGAAAAGCGGAGGACCAAGAGTCAGAGAGAAGGGAAAGAAGATCACCAGTAGAGCGTTTCTTACGAAAGCCATACTGGCGATCAGAGATAAGATTAGAAGAATTGAGATGTTTCCAAATCTTCCTGTTAAGGATAGGTTCGAAAACTTTAGAGAGAACGGAGGTGAAATAAATAGGACGGTATTTGGAGGGTTGAGAGGGGTCCCCCTTCTTCGGCACTGGCTGAATGAGGGTATATTTCCAGCAAGAAGGGAAGGTTGAAGTAGAGAGACAAAGACGAAATAGTTTACCAAGGGACGGTGCAAGTTTGGAAGCACAAGTTTTGAGAACCACACGAGGAATACCATCGGGACCATACTTTTATTAACGGTGTTCCTAAGGAATCTGTCTTATCTACAACTTTTGACCTCTTATCTTTCCCATACTTTAAAATGGTTTAGAGAAAACATGGTCGTTTTCAATGCCACAGAAAAACTCAATTCCTCCTTTTCTCTACTCGACACAACCTTCCACACAAGTACGACATCTTCTTTGAAAAATACACATCTCAAACTTTCATCTGTCCTTAATATTCTCAATGTATCTTTTTCTTGTGATCTTTCTTGGAAAGATCACTTTACTTCTCTTTCTGAACAAGCTTCACTATAGGGGTGTTGTTACTTAGACATATGACATTACTTAGCAACATGATTAACCTTGAAAGTTGATTTTAGTCCTTATCCAACAGTTGTCGAATTGACATTTGAGAAGAGCATGAAAATAATAAATGTTCATAGTCTTTGTAACAAAGGACAAAATATATTCTCTTGACTCTAAATTGGTTTGATATGCAAACAAGCTTTCTTGATGTAATATGCAATAAATTCAGTTAAATTGTGGGATATTCATGTCCAATAATTAAACAAAATTCAGCATTTTTTTCAAATCTACTTGGAGCAATATCAGTAGTCACAAACACATTATTTTTAAAATTGATGATTAACTGAAAAAATTTCTTCTTCAATTTATAGATAATATCCTGATCTCTAGCTTTCACAGAAAGTGTCATGAATTTAGTTAGCTTTTCCTTCCATTACATTTCAGAAAGGAAATAAATGCTAGATAGTGGTGCACTGCAACATCTGTTCTCTCTTCCAAACGAACTGAAGACATTCCTGCTTTTTCAAATCTATTGAAAATTGTTATTCTTTAACAAATTTAAACATGCCAATTATTCTCTTTCACTGTATTTCTGGTAATTTACAGCTTTAGAGGTTGATGTTTAGTCAAGCTTAGGTTGCAATTGGGTTGAGGGCAGTATCATGACGAAGTTTTATATATATATATATATATATATATATATATATATATATATATATATATATATATATATATATATATATATATATATATATATATATATATATATATATATATATATATATATATATATATATATATATATATATATATATATATATATATATATATATATATATATATATATATATATATATATATATATATATATATATATATATATATATATATATATATATATATATATATATATATATATATATATATATATATATATATATATATATATATATATATATATATATATATATATATATATATATATATATATATATATATATATATATATATATATATATATATATATATATATATATATATATATATATATATATATATATATATATATATATATATATATATATATATATATATATATATATATATATATATATATATATATATATATATATATATATATATATATATATATATATATATATATAACAGAAATTATTATTATTATTGCTTATACAAACTTTATTATCACTGTTATAGTAACAATTTTTAGTATTTTTACGGTTCTTATTATTATAAATATTGTCATTATTATTTTCGAAATTAATATTAATTAATATTATTATTGTATTTATTATTGTTAGTTATTTTTATGATTTTTATTATTATTATTATTATTATTATTATTATTATTATTATTATTATTATTATTATTATTATTATTATTATTATTATTATTATTATTATTATTCAGTACTTATTATTATTGGGATTATTGTTATTTATTATTATTACTATTATTATTATTTTTTTTTTTTTTTTTTTTTTTTTTTTTTTTTTTTTTTTTTTTTTTTTTTTTTTTTTTTTTTTTTTTTTTATTTTTTTGTTTTTGTTGTTATTATCATTATTAAAATTATTATTATTATTATTATTATTATTATTATTATTATTATTTTATTATTATTATTATTATATTATTTTTTTTTTTTTTTTTTTTTTTTTTTTTTTTTTTTTTATTATAATTATTATTATACTATTTCGATCATTATTATATTTGCAAATATCTTCTTCTTCTTCCTATCATTATTATTATTATTATTATTATTATTATTATTATTATCATTGATTTTACTATTTTTGTTATTAGAATGAATATTGTTATTACTATTTTCTCTATTATTAATTTTATAAGATATTTGTATTTTAATTAGCATTATTTTATCATTCATTTTGTTATATGCACCATTTTAGTTACTTTTTAATAATAAAATTAAGACTTATTTAACTACTAAACTTTGGGGCTCAATGGAAACCAATGTGTATCCCCTTAGAAGTCCCTTTTCAGAGAACTGTACAGTCACTATTATTATTATTATTATTATTATTATTATTATTATTATTATTATTATTATTATTATTATTATTATTATTATTATTATCCTTATCGTTGTAATAATTATTAGCTTATAGCTATCTCAGTACTAAGATTGTTATAGTAATTTTTTTTTTTTTTATAGTTTAGGTTAAGATTACGACCATAATGTATTATAAAATTAATTATTATAAAATTTACAATATTCAAAATTTTGAATATTATATAATGTATGCCATCATGTATAATTTTAATGGACTCAAAGGACGGATTCGTCTCACCAGAAGCCCAGTTCAGTTCAGTATCAAAATATGTAAAGTACACGATATTTGTATATGTAAATTTGTAACTGAAAAAATAAATAAAGATTAAAGATTATATATCTTGTTGAAGTTTTTTTGTTGGTTTGTCTGGTACTTTTTTTCATTATATCTCCACTGAAGGGCAAAGGCAAGAGGCTTATCAGTTTCCACCAGAGTTGGAGAAATACCGGAAATCTGGTCGTTAATGGCCGACATATTCCGATACACGGCGTTTAAAAGTGTGTAAGTCAAAAGAAGTTGGGAAAACATAAAAGCGATTAAGTCTGTGTAGGAGGAAGAGGTATGCGACACGAAAGTTCAAAAAAGCAGTGACAGTTGAAATAGCGATTGTACAGAGAGAGTGATGCAACAATTCGACATACAGAAAGAGACTGCAGAGAATTAGTAAAGGAAGGAGAGTTGTTAAGACGAAAAGTCCTAGACTTCACTTTTCCGAAAATAGCTGCATGTGTGGAACCACCCCATATATTCAAGTCGTACCCTCTATACAGGGGCGAAACACCACCCCAACAAAGAGCAAGCGACAATGGTTGCATAAGAAATCACGAATCGCCTTAGAACATTCAACCTGTTAGAAACTTCTTTAGAAAAAGAAGTAATTTGACCCTTCCAAGAAAAAATAAAATAAAATCCGAGAATAGTGAGGACAGATGAAGGTTTGAGGGTGTTTTCGAAGATGTCATGGTTGAGTGGAAGGTTGTGTCGAGTAGAAAGATGGAGGAATTGAGTTTTTGAGGCATTGAAACACGAAATCAGATGTCAGTGTTTTCATTATTATTATTATTATTATTATTATTATTATTATTATTATTATTATTATTATTATTATTATTATTATTATTATTATTATTATTTAAAAATAATAACAATAATAATATTTAAAAAAAATAATAATTTATTTATTAAGTACTTCATTAAATAATTCTGAGTCATTGGCAGTTTTTTTTTCCTATTTACTATGTGTGTGTGTGTGTGTGTGGAATGAATTTAGCAGTTGATAATTTAAAGAAGCTTACCTTTTGAATTGCAAATTTCGAATTTTCAACACATATTTGGAAATATTCTCATTTGATTTTAAAATATTCAGATATTTTGTGAATCGTTTCAGACGCTTTTACAATGAAACTTTATAAATATTTTTTTGGTGTCGGTCAACTTGTTCGACGACTCTTTCAACTCTTACAATGCTAATCACCTTCTTTACAATGGTAGTGTATACCATTTTTCGAAATATCTTTCTATCTATTAGAAAATTTCCTTTGAAAATTTATCAATTTCATTTTCGTATTAAAGAAAATTCTTTTATTTTTATTGATTTAAGACATGTTGAACTTAACAAAAGAACCTTTATCTATATTTTTTCATCTTCGCTTTATTTCTATTACGAGATTTGGGTAGAAATGAATATAGATTATTATTTGCATGAATAGCTCGTTTTTAGGCACAGAGAGCTCAATTTTAACTATACACTTATAAAGTACATGCTTAATTTTAGGAAAAAAATGTTTAATGCGAAATTTTGTAAATTAAATAAATAAATTATGTTGTAAATATTTATCCTTCGGGTCTTCAATTAATAAACTTTAAAAAATTTACACATATTTTAAACTACAAATCTGAAGAAAAAAAAATGAAATGTCCATTTTTATATCTTCAATTTATGCGTCAGTGAAATACGTTAAATCCTGGTTCTCATTTTCAAGGAAGCATTATTCCTTCCCCTCAGTCCAATCTTCTTTTCCTTGAGGGAAATATTTCCCCCCGTTGAGAAACCTTGATTTCAATGTTTTACATTAATTGCGAAATAAATTAGCAGGAAAGAGATAAAAGCAAAACATCAAAGAAATAAAAAAAAAGAAAAAAAAAAAAACTTGTTTAAGGTTTATAATTTATGTCATGACAATAATTTATATATATATATATATATATATATATATATATATATATATATATATATATATATATATATATATATATATATATATATATATATATATATATATATATATATATATATATATATATATATATATATAAACCGCAACTGAGAATGGAAGGTAGTCAGGCACTTTGCACGTTGAGTGATTCTCAAAGTTGAAAAATACTGTATTCGAAGCTGTTTCCCTACGATTTCATCTTGTCTTTAATCGTTTGAAAATTGTGCTTGCATAAAAATTTTGGCATGAGAATGGCTGATTCTCAGTCGCAACATGTATTTCTTAAACTTCAGGTGAGAAAAAAAACAAATGCATACCAAAATCCCACCAGAGTTAAAAGGTAATCAGAATCAGGGCTAAATTAGAGACCGACAACGGCGTTTGAAGATCTCTAAGTCATAGGAAGTTGGGAAAATACAGTTGATAAAGGGAGTGTGAAATTATTGATATTATTATTATATATATATATATATATATATATATATATATATATATATATATATATATATATATATATATATATATATATATATATATATATATATATATATATATACATATATATATATTACTAGTAGAGTACCTGTATGACTGAACATAGCGGTTAAGTCTAGAGGTCGGGGATTCGGCAGAGAAAGAATGAGATTGTGTTGAAAGGCATGAGCCCTTCTCATTGAAGGAGGTATGCAGCTGGCGAGTTTAGAAGAAGAGTGTCCATTGTAAAAGCGATAGAATATACAGAGAGGAGCGCAAACAATTTGAAGGAAGAAGGAGATTGCAGAGAATGTGAGAGCGAGAGTTTATATGACGAAAAGCGTTGGACTTCATTTTTCTGAGAAGAGCTGTGTATGAATGGACCAATCCCAGGTGTGTGAGGCATACGCTGTAAAGTGTTGAACAACACACTATAATGAACAAGCAACTGTGGTGGAGGGGGCATGAAGAAATTGTGAAGTTTGCCTCAGAGCTTCCAATCTCTTAGAGGCTAGTTTAAAATGGGATCCTTACAAGAAAGATAAAGAGAAAAAGAAACAGAAAATATTGAAGTTAAATACTTTGACCTGCCTTTTCGAAGGTATCATAGTTGTATGGTATATTATGTGAAATAGGAAGATGAAGAAACTAAGTTTTTGAGATATTAAACACAACCATGTTTTATCTACCACAATTAGAAATTAGAGAAAGTTCAGAGGAAGTTGTCCAAAGGTAACTTTCTAAGTATCAGGTAGTTTTCTTTCAAAATGAAAGAAGTAATAAAGAGCCGAGTCGCTGGCAAATTAGTGGATAGGTGAGAAAGTTGTAGAGAGAGAGAGAGTAGTTGGTGCAGCTCCCTACCCGTATCCCTGACCGAATTGATGATGAACCCAACATACTTAGTATTTTCCTAACTTCTTAACTTTCTCCTTACACTGTTAAACTCTTTCCTCCTCTGGGTTCAACTGATCACCTCTTTATCTCTGTATCTTGTTCTGTCTCTGAAAGTCTTTCTCAAGAACGGGACCCTCCTCCAGCGGGGAGATGTTTCTGGCATTGATTTCCTATGGGATGATTACTGTTTCGGTGGGAGGGGTCCTTCGGAATGTGCAGAGCTCATAACAAAGGAGATCCTCTCTGGCATGGTGGTGTGCATTCCGTATACTTTCCCTTTTACCAACAAACCTAACAAATCTAGGTTTAACTCTGCTTGTTCTCGTGCTATCCGCTGCAGGGACACTGACTTCAGGAATTACTGTCGTCTTCAAACTCCAGAAACTCATGCAACCTATATTTCATCAATGAATCGTGCAAAATCTATTCTCAGCAACATTAAAAAAAAATTTCTTCGTAAAAAATTCAATAATCTTCCTTGTTCTTTTTCTTCACACCCTTTCTGGCATTTTGCAAAAAAAAAGTCAACTCTAACTTTGCTTCTGCCTCTTTCCCTCCTTTAGTATCTTCTGACGAAGAACTGCAATTTTGCCTTCCTCTAAAGCTGAACTCTTCACTCAAAATTTTGCCTATAATTCAATCTTAGATGATTCCGGGGTTGTTCCTACTTCTTCAACCCCTCCAAATCGCTATGCCTAAAATTGTAAATTCTTCTAAAGACGATACTTCTGCTTTCTCTGAGCTTAACACTAAGAAGCGGACGATCCTGATGGTATTCCCCTTGTACTCCTCAAAACTTCTGCTTCCGAGCTTGCACAGTTCTTTGGTAACCTATTTCGTTATGTCTTTCTACTTCAACTTTCAATTCTTTCTGGAAACGTACGCTCATTCAGCCTGTGCCGAAGAACGGGGACCCCTCTCAACCCCCTAACTACCTTTCCATTCCTTTAACCTCCGTTTTTCTAAAGTTTTCGAATCTATCCTTAACAGGAAGATTTGGAAACATTTCAGTTCTTCTAATCTTATCTCTGATCGCCAGTATGGCTTTCGTAAAAATCGGTCTATAGGTGATCTTCTTTCCCTTCTCTCTGACTCTTGGTCCTTCGCTCATCGGAATTTCAGTAAATCTTTTGCTGTGGAACTGAACACATCGAAAGCTTTCGATAGAGTCTGGCACAAAGCTGCGATTCTCAAACTTTCCTCTTTCGGAATCTGTCCTGATCTCTGATTTCCTTTCTGATAGTTCTATACCAGCTGCTGTAAACGGCCACTGTTCATCTTTAAATCTATTAATAGTCTTGTCTCTCAGTGATCTGTCCTATCCCCATTACTTCTACTTTTCATTAATGATCTTCTCAAAGTTACTTCATCTCCAATCTACTTCTATGGCGAAGACTTCACTCTTCATTATTCTTTCTAATTTAAAAGCCGCCCCTCCCAACAGCAGTTCATTGACCTAAGGAGGGTAGCCTTGGAGCCCCTAACCTCTGTTCTTTCTAGTATTTCAAATGGTCGTTTTCAATGATTCAAAAACTCAATTCCTCCATCTCTCTATCTGACACAACCTTCTACACAACTATGATATCTTCTTTGAAAACATACAACTCAAACCTTCATCTCTCCTTAAAATTCTTGGTGTTCTTTTTCTCGTGATCTTTCTTGTAAAGATTACATTACTACTCTTTCTAAGCAAGCTTAAAAAGAGGTTAGGTGTTCTGAGACGCCTTCATAATTTCTTCACACCA
>SEYY01004181.1:47500-55119 GCA_009176605.1 Armadillidium nasatum
ATATATATATATATATATATATATATATATATATATATATATATATATATATATATATATATATATATATATATATATATATATATATATATATATATTATATATATATATATATATATATATATATATATATATATATATATATATATATATATATATATATATATATATATATATATATATATATATATATATATATATATATATATATATATATATATATATATATATATATATATATATATATATATATATATATATATATATATATATATATATATATATATATATATATATATATATATATATATATATATATATATATATATATATATATATATATATATATATATATATATATATATATATATATATATATATATAGAGACTGAATATATAATGAAAATAAGAGAATGAGGATCTATTGCAACATCTGTACTTTGAAGAATACAAAAGTTTTAACATATTTTAAGTGGAGCTTCCTGCGATGTCTAATCTATTAAATTATTTTTTAATTTCCAACTACAAGCATTTTTAATTCGTTTTCTTTTTACTTCATACAATTCCGACATCACCAAAGACGTGATTTAAGTTCTGATGAAAAAAATTCTTCTAAATTATAATCTTAGTAGTGAAATTTCTCTCCTCATCGCTTTTAGTGATCAAAATGGAGAACAAGACTTCATCCGATAAGCAATAATTTTTCTTTTTCATAACATATTACTTGATGTTTCCTTAATTTAGTCTTTTGAATAAAAGAGCGAAATATATATATATATATATATATATATATATATATATATATTATATATATATATATATATATATATATATATATATATATATATATATATATATATATATATATATATATATATATATATATATATATATATATATATATATATATATATAAACTATTAACCCAATTCCTCCATCTCTCTACCCGACACAATCTTCCACACAACAATGATAATTATATTCTTCGAAAACATACAGCTTAAATCTTCATCTCCCATTAATATTCTTGGTGTTTCATTTTCTCTTGATCTTTCTTGGAAGGATCACATTACTTCACTTTCTAAACAATCTTTTAACAGGTTGGGTTTCCTGAAGTTCCTTCAGAACTTCTTCACACCATCCCAGTTGCCTTCTTTTTATAGGGGCGATGAAAAGGAGGAGTCTAGGGATTTTCTTCTTATCAACTCTCATTAATTCTCTCCAGTTTTTTCTGCCCGTCGAATTGTTGCGTCACTTTCTCTATATTCTCGCTATTACAACGGACACTGCTCTTCCGAACTCTCTTTTCACATGCCTCCTCATTTGAGAAGAGTTCGTGCGACACGTCTTTCTACACAGTCTCATCCTTTCTCTGTCCAACTCTCTGATCCCAGACTTAACCACTATGATTAATCTTACATGTACTCTACTGGTAAAGTCTGGAACACACTCCCTTCATCTATTTTCCCAATTTCCTATGACGTACGCACCTTCAAACACCGTGTTTCGGGAGATGTCGGCATTTAAACTAATCAGCATCCCGATTTGCTCCTTTCTCTCAAAATTCACATTAACTGCTAATTTAAGTTATGAATTTAATATATATATATATATATATATATATATATATATATATATATATATATATATATATATATATATATATATATATATATATATATATAATATATATATATATATATATATATATATATATATATATATATATATATATATAAGCGACGGGCCGAATATCCGGTTACGATCCAGTTATCCAGCCGGATATCAGGTAAAAATATAATTCTTAATTATAAGAACAAATTTTCAAATTATTAAGGTCTGCAAAATCTTCTGTGTACTGTTTTTTCGTTTACTTTGTTTTTTCAACTCAATTTTATATGGCTGCTCTGTAATATCTTTGGATATTCATGTTGAATAAATGCAGATACACATTCAAAAATTTAATAATTTATTAACATTACAAACATGGAACTAATATTTTTCCTCAGAATTATATATATATATATATATATATATATATATATATATATATATATATATATATATATATATATATATATATATATATATATATATATATATATATATATATATATATATATATATATATATATATATATATATATTAGTGAGGGATCGGATGTCATATTTCTCATTTGCAGACTCGGATATAGAATTTTCGTTAAGTGCGGATGCAGATGCGGATACGGATGTTGAATTTTTGAAAGAGCGGATTTGGATATTGAATTTTCGAAAGTGCCGATGCGGATGAAATGTTGAATTTTCGAAAATGCGGATACGGATGTCATTTTGATTAGATGCGAATACGTATGGCATCACTAATAATATATATATATATATATATATATATATATATATATATATATATATATATATATATATATATATATATATATATATATATATATATATATATATATATATATATATATATATATATATATATATAAAGTAGTTACATACTCCTTCTAAACGGAGTAGGCTCTCCTTTACACTCATAAAACATTAATTCTAACACATCTTTAAAAAAAAAAAATCAATAATGGCGTCAACTTCGGTAGCCTCGGAGAAGCCCCAGGTAGCGGCTTCCAAAAATAGCTACTCATCCACCCCTTCCCACGTTATCACTTGGGAGTTGGTGGCCTGAGGTGATGGGTTTGGTTCCACCAAGACACAGCTGCCTGCTTGTACTACTGCACGGTCTATTTTTTTCATTAATTTCTGCAATATTTGCGGTCTCCACTCCAATTTCCACTTTGTTGAACATCACCTCTCTTCTTCTAGACATCACCTCTTATTCTTGACCGAAACTCAGATGTTTGAGCGTTCTGATAGCAAACCCTAATCTGTTTCCTCCTCCTGTCTCTATCCTCAATTTTCAGTCAAAGGCGGATGTTGTGCATACGTGCGCAACGATGTCGTTTGTTCTCGTGTCTCTAATTTGGAGTCTTCCGAATATTCCACCTTATGGCTTAGGCTCTCTTACCATTCTACGACTGAATTCATTTGTTCTGTTTATTTATCACCTAATTCTACTGATTATCCTAAATTCTTCGACTATTTAAACACCAAAATAGAGCACATTCTTTCTCCTTCCCCTTTCTCTGAAATCATCATATTAGGTGATTTCAATGTTCCCCACCGCCAATGGCTTTCTTCTAGTTCTCATGATACAGCTGGTGAACGTGCCTTCCATTTCGCTATCCAAAATGACCTTGAGCAGTTGGTGCAGCTCCCTACTCGTATCCATTATCGTCTTGGAGATGAACCCAACATTCTAGACCTTTTCCTTACTTCTAATGCTTCTCCATATACTGTTAAACTCTTTCCTCCTCTGGGTTCCTCCGATCACCTTCTTATCTCTGTTTCCTCTTCTATCTCTTCAAGTCTTCCGCAGGAAAGACCCCCTTCTATTGAAAGGAAACGTTTGTGGCACTTCGGTGCCGCAAGCTGGTCGGACTTACGGTCGTACTTCTTTGATTTCCGGTGGAATGATTGTTATTCCATGGGAGGGGTCCCTCGAAGTGTGCAGAACGCATTACCGAGGTGATTCTCTCTGGCATGGAGGAGTACATTCCATTTTCTTTCCCTTCTACTAAACCTAACAAACCTTGGTTTAACTCTGCTTGTTCTCGCGCTATCCGCCGCAGGGATGTTGCCTTCAGGGATTACCGTCGTCTTCAAACTCCAGAAACTCACGCAACTTATATTTTATCCCGGAATCGTGCAAAATCTATCCTTCGTAACACTAAAAACTCATTTCTCCGTAGAAAATGCAATAATCTTTCTGGTTCCTCTTCTTCACACTCTTTTTGGCATTTTGCAAAAAATGTTAATTCTAACTTTTCTTCTTCCTCTTTGCCTTCTTTAATATCTTCCTACGGCACAACTGCTGTTTTACTTTCTTCTAAAGCTGAACTCTTCGCTCAAACTTTTCCCTCTAATTCAACCTTAGACGAATCCGGAGCTATTCCTCCTCCTTCAACCCCCTCTAACTCAATTATGCCTAAAATTAGAATTTGTTCTAAAGATGTCATTTCTGCTCTCTCGGAGCTTAATACTAAGAAGGCGTACGGTCCCGATGGTATTCCTCCCGTGGTTCTAAAAACTTGTACTTTCGAACTTGCACCCTGCCTTGGTAAACTATTTCGTTTTTGTCTCTCTACTTCAATCTTCCCTTTTTGCTGGAAACGTGCGCTCATTCAGCCTGTGCCGAAGAAAGGGGACCTCTCTCAACCCTCCAACTACCGTCCTATTTCTTTGACCTCCGTTCTCTCTAAAGTTTTCGAATCTATCGTTAACGGGAAGATTTGGAAACATCAATTCTTCTAATCTTATCTCTGATCGCCAGTATGGCTTTCGTAAGAAGCGCTCTGAGAGGTTGAGTGTTCTGAGGCTATTTCGGAATTTTTTTACTTCATCTTAGTTACTTGCTCTTTACATAGGTCTTTTTCGCTTCTATGTGTAGTTCGACTGAAACATCTGGGGTAGTTCCACTAAAACAGTTCTTCTCGAAAAGGTAAAGTCTCAGGCTTTTCATCTTATAAACACTTTCTCTCCTACTACTTTTTGCCATCTTTTTCGGCCAATCAAATGGTTGTGTCACTTTCACTACACTATGGCTATTACAACGGACACAGCTCTTCTGAACTTTCCCGTCGCATACCTCCTAAACTGAGAAAGGCTCGAGCGACACGGCTTTGTACAAAGTCTTCTCTATTCTATGTTTCAACTCTGACACCAGACTCAACCACTATGCTCAATCTTACATGTACTCTACTGGTATCGCCTGGAAAACACTCACTTTACCTATTTTCCTAACTTCCATTGACTTTCGCACCTTCAAACGCAGTATATCGGTACATGTCAGCCTTTAACCGACCATGTTTAAGATATTTCTCAACTTTGGTTTAAATCAGTATTCCTCTAGTCTTTACCCACAAGGGATATATATATATATATATATATATATATATATATATATATATATATATATATATAATATATATATATATATATATATATATATATATATATATATATATATATATATATATATATATATATATATATATATATATTATATATATATATATATATATATATATATATATATATATATATATATATATATATTATATATATTATATATATATATATATATATATATATATTATATATATATATATATATATATATATATATATATATATATACAGGGGGTGTGCCATAAGTTTTGATTCATATGTATTTTTTTCAGATCTCTAATACGATGCGTTTAACTAAAGATCAACGGATTAACATTATTATGAGGGCCGGCTCAGAAAGCTGTCGCAAGGATGCAGCGGACTTTAACAGAAAACATGGGATGACCATCACACACAACAATGTGACAAAACTCATAATAAAGTTTTTAAGAAAACAGGATCTGTTACAGATCAGGCCAGAAGGGGTCGCATACGAACTGCCAGCGATGAAAGTACAACACTTAGGATACTCTCCGTGTTTACACGGAGTCCTAAGAAAGGTATACGACCGTTGTCTGCTACAACCGATGTCAGCAGATCAAGTATCGGCCGCATTTTAAAAACAAGCAAATGACATCCATCCAAATTTCATTTGACACAGCATATATGTGAAGATGACCCGTATAGACGGCTGGAATTTTTCGAGTGGGTATTGAGCAAATTTCAAGAGGATGCAGGTTTCTCAGCCGGCATATTGTTAACAAACGAAGCAAACTTATACGTCAACAGACAAAATGTACGTTATTGGACAATGGCTGAGCCCAACAAAGATACAGGGTGCTGATAAAGTAATGGTATGGGCCGGCCGATAAGTATTTGAACATGTTGCAGGAAGATATTTTCGCATCCATTTTAGACGAGGATGGTAACTTTCCGGTTTGCTTTCAGCTAGATGGAGCTCCACCTCATTTCGGTATTGACGTACGTGAGTGGCTACATTATCAATTTCCAGGTACTTGGATCGGTCGACGTGGTCCTGTGGAGTGACCTCCCAGATCCCAAGACCTTACTCCACTTGATTTTTCCCTCTGGGGGCATTGAAGGCTGTGATGTATCGCGAAAAGATACAAATCATAAATAATCTCAGACAACGTATCACCGACGCCATTACCGACATAACTCAACCTGTTCTTGAACGTGTTCTTCCCCAGTGGAGGACACGCATTGAATTATGTTTCGAACGCAATGACGTTCATGTAGAGCATATTTTGTAAATAAAAGTGGTTTCGCGTTTACGTGTATTATTTTCCTATTTATGGAAACTTATGGGACACCCTGTATATATATATATATATATATATATATAATATATATATATATATATATATATATATATATATATATATATATATATATATATATATATATAATATATATATATATATATATATATATATATATAATATATATAAAAATTACAATATTCATATAGCTAAAATTATAAAATCATATAGCTAAAATCTAAAAATGATAGCACTAAATGTAAAATGGAAGGTTGCTGTTTTTTTTATAGTTTAGTTCTCATTTTGAAGTCGTAATGGCAAGTTCTCTTTTTGCTGTCATAACTAAAGATTCTCTTAAATAAAGTTCTCTAATAGATTTAAAACTGAAAAGTTCTATTAAAGTTTTCTTATCATAAAGTTCTTAGACATTTTCAATCAAGATTTATTAATCATATCGTTTGATATAAAATCAATTTGACTATTTAATCTGTTCGATTGTACATTCTTTTACTAGATTATTCGCGATATTGCTGCAGTGAATAGTTTATGAATAAAACTTCTTGACGAGAGGGACTAGTTCACTCTACTGGTTTCTAGCTGAGGAAATAAAATATTTCTCAAGAAGAAGCTTTTCTATTAAGATCTGTGTAAGTTCTTCTATAACATTGTGTTCTTTCGTTTAGAAGTTGTTCGTAATCATATTCTTAATTAAGATCTGTTTTTTTTATATCGCATTTACAGAGATGCTCTTTTGAATACAAGTTAATCTTATGCAAATTTGGGAGAAACCAACCTTGACTCTTGGTTCGGCTGATATGAAATTTATCTGTTATTAATTCTGCAAAATATACCATCTTTGTTTTATTTACTTTTTCTTTTCAAATCCTAAATTTAATATAATTGAGAAATATTTTAATATTTCTTTGATTTCATCTACTTAATATCGGCAGCTTTTTGCTAAGAATCTTAACTTTTTCTTGTTTCTAGTTGTAATCTTTCGATTTAGATTAAGTTCAATTTCGTTCCATTCGTACCTGTTCGTAAATTTTTAACTCCTTCTCAAATTGATATCATCTTTGGAGAAGGCAATTCGAATAGTCCTCAAAGAAAGAGGACCTCCTGACAACCAAAAGATTCCAGTTTGTTGTCTCCTTCTCTTCTCAAATCTGTCAAAAAAATTCCCGAAAGCATCGTAAATCTCATAGTGGATCCATCTCCTTCCTATTTCGACCCTTTGACTCATACTCACTCAGACTTGGAACTTGATGTCGGCATAGAAAACATCTACAAATTGGAATCCATTGGAATAAACGAAGAAGCCGACCGA
>SEYY01004182.1:0-2500 GCA_009176605.1 Armadillidium nasatum
TTTCATTTTTCAACATTTGTTAAAAGAGACTAACACTCTACCACTACTCCAAGCCAGTTCTTAATAAATATATAATAATATATATATTTAAATTTCTTTAATAATTTGCCAAGACAATAAAACAATATTATTATTACTTAATTATTTATCATATTATTATTTTAAATTATTATTATTATAAATTATTATTATATTATTCTTTAAATTATATATTAATTAGTTTTTATTATTAATTATTATTATATTATTATTAATTTTAATTTTTAAATTATTATTATTATTATTATTCATTTTAAATATATTATTATTATTAATATTATTTTTAAATTATTATTATTATTATTATTATTTATATTATTATTTATTATTATTATTATTATTATTATTATTATTGTTATTATATTTCATTACTTTAAATTATTATTATATTAAATATTATATTATTATTATTATTTTAAATTATTTCTATATCTTATTATATTTTCCGTTCATTTTTGGCCTAAGTGCATTTTGCGCGGTAGACTATTAAGTTGCTTCCCAAATAATTTTTTAAATTTCTTTAAAAATAAAATAAAAATAAAATAATAATAATAATAAAATTATATAAAACTAATATTTTATTCAATTTTATTTAATAATATGGTTGCTTCACAAATATTTAATAAAAATTTTATTGTTTTATAAAATTTATAATAAAATTAACTTTCAGCAAGAACATTGCGTATCCCTTTGGGATCGCACATGAGCTTGTTATTATTGTTATATAATAATTAGTATTATTTATTTTATTTATTAGAATTATTTTAAATTATTATATTATTATTTAAATATTATTAGTTTATTTTAAATTATTATTATTAGTATTTTATTATTATTAGTATTTTTTCAATTATATTAGTAATATTTATTATTTTAGATTTTATTTATTATTTTATTATTTTGATAATTATTTTTTATTTTATTATTTTTATTATTTTATTATTATTTTAAATTGTATTATTATTTTTAGATTTTTATTATTATTTTAAATTGTTATTATTATTTTTATGTATTATTTTATATTATATTTTAATTTATATTCATAGTCAGTTCTTATTATTATTTTAAAATGTTATTATTATTTATTATTATTATTTTAAATTGTTATTATTATTTATTATTGTTATTTTAAATTGTTATTATTATTTATTATTATTATTTTAAATTTTTATTATTATAGTCATTCTCATTCTCAGTCTTATTATTCAAGTCTTTCAAATCTGTCGCCTCACATTTTGGCCTCACTATTGGTGTGTCCAGCTTTCAGAGGGTTATCGATGAGTACATTAATTAACATAGCTTAACTTCCTCTATGTAGTGTGGTTTATTCTCTCCAAATCCTCCGATGAAGATATCGCTATCACGGAACCTCTCCTGGAATTATTCCTTCGTAACCATACTACAGGTCTTCAGGTATTATTGCTATTGTTGTATTGTGTTGTTATTATTGTTAACTAGTAATAATTCATTTGTTCATTTATTGTTGCAGAAATAAAAGCTTGACTTCCTCTATGTAGTCATTGCCCTTCAATTTTATTTCTGAAAAGGAACTAGAGCACAGACTTCCAGGTGTTTGTTATATCCTCCAAAAGAGATCTTCAGGGACAAATGTTGCTTCAGAAAAGGAAGACCCAGTACAACAGTTGGGCATGACTGTATACACTACAAGAAGAGACAGAAGATGTCCATGAAGAAGCAATTGCAATAGTTCCCACGTAAGGAGTTATAGGCAAGCGCAATCTAGAGACAAGACCATGAGACACAAAATTCTGCGGTCGGCAGTTCTTGGAGCTGAGAAGGAGACCCCTGGGAGCCAAACCTCTCATTGATACTGTATCTTCCCGACCATTGGGATATCGTACAAAGGCTTAGTAGGGATTAACCTCCAGTAAATCTACCTCCTGAATGAGAGGCTCCCCAGAGGTACGAACAAAGTTGCGCAGCAACACTTTACCAGGAGCAGTAAGCCATGTAGGGAGATTGTATCCAGAACAAGACCTCCGAGGATAAGAAAATAGGCGCTCATGAGGAGTAGCATTAGTAGCAGTACACAGTAATGTCCTTAGAGAATATAGTGCCTGAGGTAGAACCAACTCCCAGGAGCTAGGAGGTAACTTCTGGGAATCCAGTGCCAGTGTTCGAGTTTTCCAAATTAGACCCACGTAACTTTTAAAATGACCATTACCAGTAGGATGATAGGGAGTTGAAAGGCTGGTGGCCACTCCATTACTGGTAAGAAAATCCTTCACTGAGGACGACATAAAAGCAGTACCTCTATCAGAGTGGATATAGCCAGGAGTCCGGAACATCGAAAAGAGAGACGTTAAGCAAGCGATAACTGTCCTCGATGAGAGATCCGAACATGGAAAAGTGAAAGGAAATCGTGAGTACTCATCAATAATCACTAGAAGATAACGGTTGTGAGATCCAGGTGTACAAGGAAGCGGGGCCCTTGAAATCA
>SEYY01004182.1:10000-15000 GCA_009176605.1 Armadillidium nasatum
ACCTCTGACGGATCGGGGGATATGACAAGTTCGTTGTGCCATGAAATCGCATAATGTACTCCCAAATACACACGGAACTACTATATAATAACACCGAAGAGTTTATTTTCTTTAAATGAATAATCGATTAAAAAAGAGTGAAAGTTAACCTTAAACTTCTTAGAGTAAATCGGCAATTATACTCTGAACAAAATGATCATTAACATTTAGGGATTTGTCTCTTCATTAAAGGTTTTAATCTACAAAAAAAATTCAAGAAATGCAAGAAAATTCAAATTTGTGAAGACATTTTCTTGCAATTTCATATCATTTTTACAGCTTAAATATATTCAATTTCTATATATCGTAATAATTTGTTTTTAGGTTATATTATTCTAAACTATTTTCAAAGGATATTCTCTCAATAAAGATGACTAAAATGAAAAGAAAAAAAAGACTATACTCTAAGTACTATTTCTTTTTAATCTAAAGAAGAAAAATTAAAATTAAATTATATAGTCCGTTTTATAATCCATCTGGATAAAACATATTCATAGTTAATTAAAACGATCGAAAAGCTTCAAGCCTAAACCAGTAATAAGAAGTAATTGGATCCATGATATAATAAATAATATTTTATTTAAAAAAAAAGAACGCAATATCTAATTGAATTTGTTCTGTATTAAATTAAGGTAATTCTTTTCTTAATTTTCAAACTAATTCTGCTTCACTCTTTAAGCTTTTTCTAACAAAGAAAGAAAGAAAGCTTTGTTAAAAAAAAAGAATTGACAATATCCTATTGATTTGTTCTGTATTAAATTAAGGTAATTTTTTTTTAATTTTTATTTTCAAACTAATTCTGTTTCACTCTTTAAGCTTTGTCTAACAAAGAGAGAAAGAAAAGTTTTGTTAAACCATCAAAAGAATACTAATCACATGGCTCAAAGGATAGTGTGATTGACTCACGTGCTTGAGGGCGACGATTCGATCACACTTGGGGATCCTAGGTATGTATTACCTAGAAAAGTTCCTCTCCAAGAATAGGGCAATGCCTGTGAGATGAAAACTTAAAAAAAAAATAAAAAAAAAAAAAAATAAAAAAAAATAAAAAAACATGATTATCTACGTGAAAGAATAGATGCATAATTGATTACATGTTCTATATTGACTTGAATAAACCTTTAATCTAATCAAAACTAAAATCTTTATAATCTAATCTTTATCTAATCTAATATATAATCTTTCTAATGTTTTTTTAATGCACTGTTGTTCATAACCAGTCATTCATATGTTTATATTAAGTTTTTTCTATATGAAATATGTACTTCCATAATAAAACTAAAACTAAACAGGGCTGCAAGGTTTTGGGAGGAGCAGGAGCAGCAGCAGTAGCAAGTGCAGGAGCAAAAGCAGGAACAGAAGCAGGAGCAGGAACAGAAGCAGGAGCAAAAACAGAAGAAGGGGCAGGAGCAGAAGCAGGAAAAGGAATAGAAGCTGGAGCAAAAACAAAAGCAGGAGCAGAAGCAGGAGTAGGAACAGAAGCAGGAGCAAAAACAGAAGCAGGAGCAGGAGCAGGAGTTGTAACCAAGAGAGAAAAAATTTTTTTTTTTCATAACAAGGACCGAAACAGGAATAGTTATATATATATATATATATATATATATATATATATATATATATATATATATATATATATATATATATATATATATATATATATATATATATATATATATATATATATATATATATATATATATATATATATATATATATATATATATATATATATATATATATATATATATATATATATATATATATATATATATATATATATATATATATATATATATATATATATATATATATAATATATATATATATATATATATATATATATATATATAGTGTGTGTGTATATATATTTGTATGAATGTATGTGCTTATGAGTTAACGCTCGAGGTGAATGAGCGTGTGTTTGCAATTATCTTCTTTTCAAAGTCATGTAAATCAATTAATAAGGAAAGTAAATATTTAAAATTGTCCATAACGAAATGAATTTCAGTGTCAATGAAAAATGTCTCTTTCCATTTTAACACCGAAAAAAAAATTGGACAGAAAATGGACTTTGATCGTTATTAATTATAGAGCAATTAAAAACTCCAAATAAAGAGCTTTTAAAAAATTTTTATCTGTTATTAAAAAAATTTTTTTTTAGTAATTAAGTTTAATTAAATTTTTATTTTTTTTTAAATTCCTCTTTTTGGAAATGTATTGGATAATTTAATTAAATTTTCGAAATTTAGAAAAAGGAAGTGTGACATATTTTAGGGGTGAATCTTCACGATCATAATTGAATAAAATCTAGATTGACAGAAAATATCAGATTTAAAATCACTTATCCAAGGTTTGATTTTCATGTGATTCTCCTTTAAATAAAATTTTTGTTTAAGACGATCTCCTCAACACTTTATTGTATTGTAATAATAAAAAGTATTTCCACGACAATGTATTGTAATAATAAAAATAATTTCCATTGTAATGTATTGTATTAGTAAAAAAAAATATCCATGACAATGTATTGTAATAATAAAAAGAATTTCCATTACAATGCAATGTAATAGTTAAAAAAATATCAACGATAATGTATTGTAATAGTAAAAAAGAATTTCAACGATAATGTATTGTGATAGTAAAAAGAATTTCCATTATAATGTATTGTAATAGTAAAAAGAATTTCCATTACTATGTATTGTAATAGTAAAAATGAATTTCAACGAAAATATATTGTAATAATAAAAAGAGTTTCAACGACAATATATTGTAATTGTAAAAAGAATTCCATGAAAATGTATTGTAATAATAAAAAGAATTTTCATTATAATGTATTGTAATAGTAAAAAGAATTTCCATGACACTGTATTGTAATAATAAAAAGAATTTCGATTACAATGTATTGTAATTGTAAAAAGAATTTCAACGATAATGTATTGTAATGGTAAAAAGAATTTCTATGACAATGTATTGTAGTTGTAAAAAGAATTTCCATGACAGTTTATCTTAATAATAAAAAGAATTTCGATTACAATGTATTGTAATAGTAAAAAGAATTCCAACGATAATGTATTGTAATAGAAAAAAAGAATTTCTATGACAATGTATTGTAGTAGTAAAAAGAATTTCAACGATAATGTATTGTAATAATAAAAAGAATTTCCATTACAATGTATTGTAATAGTAAAATGAATTTCAACGATAATGTATTGTAATAGGAAAAAAGAATTTCTATGACAATGTATTGTAGTAGTAAAAAGAATTTCCATGACAGTTTATCGTAATAATAAAAAGAATTTCCATTACAATGTATTGTAATGGTAAAAATAATTTCAACGACACTGTATTGTAAAACTAAAAAGAATTAAAATAATAGTATTATAACACTAAAAAGAATCTGGAATTTAGAAAAGAATTGTTGTACTAAAAATTATTGTAATATTGTTAAAACTAAACTAATGTAATCTTTTTTACATTTTTTATTTATTTACTTATTTATTTTTTATAAAAAAAAAAAAATGAAGAATTTTCGCGTTAAACAAGTTTCGTTGCTAGTAATTTATGATATTTCTGACATATATCAGGTATAATTTATAATTTCGGAATTAAATTATTTAATATATAATTTTTTATTTTTTTAATTTCATTTATTTTATTTTATTTTATTTATATATATATTCCAATATTTTTATTTTTTTTATTATTATTATTATATATATATATATATATATATATATATATATATATATATATATATATATATATATATATATATAATATATATATATATATATATATATATATATATATATATATATATATATATATATATATATATATATATATATATATATATATATATATATATATATATATATATATATATATATATATATATATATATATATATATAGTAGTCGTGTAGTAGTAGTTAACGATAGAAATTAATCGGCAGATAAGTCTAACGGTTTTTTCTGCAATTGCGCAAGAAGTTGAAACCTCAGAGACATTCCTGACCTTTTTTTCGAAATTTCACTGGACCCCGAATGGACCCCTTTCCCCAGATTGGAGAAAAATTTCAGCCGGATTGAACCTCAAAAAAAAAGGTCAGGAAAGATTGTAAGGAGGACGTAGCAATGCCAAAAGCTCAGGTAACGTCCTGACACCGATTTTGGGAGGTTCACGGGGCCCCAAGGACCCCTTTCCCCGACTAGAGTCCAATTTCGATGGGTTGAACCCCCCAAAATGGTGTCAGGAAAGAGCGTGAGGTTAATTTGAGCTTAACTGCCGATTAATTTCTGTCATTAGTGGGATATATATATATATATATATATATATATATATATATATATATATATATATATATATATATATATATATATATATATATATATATATATATATATATATATATATATATATATATATATAATATATATATATATATATATATATATTCGTATATATATAGCATGAATAGAACAGAAGTATTATCTTCCTTCTCGCTCTGCTTTAATTAAAAAAATTAGAGAATTGAATGATGCTTTAAACGTTAAAGAGAGTCTTTCTTCTCTCAAAGATTCAAAGATTGACATAAACCGAAGATTCAAATTAATGAACAAGTGTAATTCCTTACCTTTCCCAAAATTAAATTACACTTAGAAATAGTACAGTACAGTATATATATATATATATATATATATATATATATATATATATATATATATATATATATATATATATATATATATATATATATATATATATATATATATAATATATATATATATATATATATATATATATATATATATATATATTATATATATTATTATATTATCATTATTCTTTATTCTTAATCTTTTTTATTATTTTCTATTCTGCTGCATTTTCTTTTATCTGTCTCTATTCGCCTTTGTTTATTATTATTATTATTATTATTATTATTATTATTATTATTATTA
>SEYY01004182.1:30000-45549 GCA_009176605.1 Armadillidium nasatum
TTTTATTTTTATAAATATAAATTAGATATTTTTCTTCTTTGAGATAGAAGGGAGCGGGAGGGGGTGGGGGAAACTTATTTTGAGCAGAGAATCTTCAAGTCATGAAGTATAAATATAAAATATATTATAAATTTTAAGGTTTATGTAAAACTTGTAAAGATACAAATACACACATAGAGTCTTACATGTGTGGGAATAGGGTGAATCGTTTGGATGAGGGAATAATACAGAAATTTTAGTTGAACATTATACATGAAAATGTTCCTATGTTACAAAGGTAACAAATCTCAAATATATATATATATATATATATATATATATATATATATATATATATATATATATATATATAATATATATATATATATATATATATATATATATATATATATATAGAAAGGATGGACAAAATAATGTGAACACCATGCTAAGTATTGAACATTTTTTATGTTGGCAACACTGCTCAGATAAGTACAGTGAAAAGGGTTTATCTGAACAGTTTAAATGTTAAGCCTTCTAATTTATATTTCTATGTATTACATGCTTTGTTGTGCGAATGTTAAAGAAAAAGGATGGTGAAATTTGTGACCTGTCAGATTTTGAAAGGGGAAAATCATTGATTAGAGGTTAGCTGGAGCGTGTGACACGAAAAACTGTGAAATGCTTAACGTGTATCAAGTGACAGTATCGTCGGTGATGACAGCTTACACAAAAAATGGTAAAACGTCCATCAGCGAACAAGACTAGTAAGCTTAAACCAAAGTTGACAGAGAGTGACCGTCGAAAACTAAAAAAAGATCGTGGTCAAACGTTTAAATACAATTGCGGCAAAGACTTCAACATCTACCTGTGCAATATTGTTTCGACAGTACAGCGAAAACTCCACAAATTTAATATTCATACAAGGAGTGCAATTTTGAAAGAAGCTACGAAAGAAGGGGTGTCGTGATCATTAAACCTCGACAATTGTTGTTTGAAAGAAAGGTATGGATAAATTATCATTTACATTGTTCCCAATGAATGTTGGAAAAACCTCAAGAGAAGCCTACGATATGGATTGCCTGCTTCTCGCATTTAACCGTGAGAGTGGTTCCATATAATTAAGAATTTATGAATTATGAATTATGAATTATAAATTATATGGGAGACCATATCGTGTTATCAGTGACCGGATGACTGCTATTGAATATATCTACATCTTCAACAGTGAGGTTCTTACTATCATAAGTATATTGCTGAAAAACACTGACATATTCCAGGATGATAATATTCCCATAATACACAGAGCCAGAATGGTTTAGTCTTGGTTTGAGGAACACAATAATATTATCATATATTTTCCCTGGCCAGTACAATCACTAGACCTTAGCATATTTAAACTGTTACGGGAATTTTGGAGGCAAAGAGTGAGAAGTATAGATTTCCATCAATAACATCGTTGAAGCAATTTGCGAATGTTGAAAGTGACAACATTCTGTTGGAAACCATTCAAATATTCCATGAGTCTATTCCACTAAGAATTGTTAGCTGTTCTAAATGCAAATGGTGGCTCAACACCTTATTAATAAAACAATCTTCAGTATTTGTTAGGTGTTCATATTATTTCGTCCATCCCTTCTCCTGGATATATAATATATATATATATATATATATATATATATATATATATATATATATATATATATATATATATATATATATATATATATATATATATATATATATATATATATATATGAAAAATACCATTAATATACTGTAGTATTTTGGTTTTATCTAATCATCAAAATAATTATTTTAAATAATTAGTGAGTTTCATCGTCCAGGAAAGAAAAAATAAATAATCTGCTCACCTCATTCTCTTCACATTTACTATTTAACACTTCCCTTATTAAAGTAATATATCTCATACCATACAACTCCTTTCATTTAAAAAAATTAAAAATAAGAAAAAAAAAAATATTACACCCATTTACGTAATTTCTTTTTTTAATTATTCATTATCAGGACCTTCTTCTCTTCTCCCTTTTCTTCATATAGTATTAAATCTTCTTTGCTTTTCTCTGTCTCGGGCTCGTAATTATGGCTATAATTTATAAAGAATCGAGCCAAGGAGGTTTTTGCGGCCAGTCATTTATTATTATTCTTAAAAATGTAGTAAGAAGATATTTAGTTCGAAACATCGAAATATGTTTTTGGTGTCTAGAATAAGTAAGATATTCTTACATTGTATGGTTTTTTAATGTTTGTTTATAAATACTCATATATATATATATATATATATATATATATATATATATATATATATATATATATATATATATATATATATATATATATATATATATATATATATATATATATATATATATATTGTAAGTATATGATCACATATACTAATTCCTGTTAATTTTCCAGAGGTGAGGTCACGATGAGAAGAGACGCTGGTCAAAACGATGATCATCTTACAAGACAAAAACAAAACTTCACCCACGAAATAAATGGGAGTTTTTGTTGATGAGTAAAATTTTTGTTTTGGGTTATGGTTTCTAACTTCTTTTTATATTTTTAGGTAATATTAAATGGTATTAGTTGTGTAAAAACAATATTCAACATCATATCCAAATTTTGACACTTATAAACATCTAATATAAGTAATAATTAATTATAAACTTAAATAACACTTGTGACATTTGCAAGACTTACCTTGGATTGGAGCTCATCACCACAAGCCCATCCGTAAGTCCCTTAATGTGTTTTTATTTTTTTTCTACTTTGTAAAATAAATACGTAAATGAGTTTTTTTTTTTTATTACAGTACGGATAGATCGTTTCTTGCACTGTAAACAGTCTGCAAGGATTTCGTTTATTACGTTCCCCAATCAAATCATTGCCCTTTGTTGTCGTTGCATAGTCTGTTCCATTCAGTTATCAATTCCTTTCCTGATTTCGATAAAACGTTTTCATTCTGTTCCTGTATAAAGCCTTTACCTCAATAAAGAAATAAGTTTTTCTTTCGGTTTCTTTATCCCTTCGTGTTGCCATATTCTCGCTGCAACCGTTCTTCATCGTGATCCTGAAGGCCCTTGCCACGGGCTTGAGAAGTTTTGATCGTTTACGTCAGAGAGCGTCTTCACATCGTCAACATCGTCCTTACGAAAAAAAGAAGTGGACGATACCGCCAACTCAATACATTGTGAGTAAAAATAAATATTAACTTTTTTCTCTAATTGCGTACAATATATATATATATATATATATATATATATATATATATATATATATATATATATATATATATATATATATATATATATATATATATATATATATATATATATATATATATATATCCATATCTTTTCTAGATGTATAGGTTATGCGTAATAACATTTAAAACATCTGTTTATAGAAAACTTACTTCTACCATTCTTGCTACAAACTATTTTAGCAATATACCACTCAAGTACATTCTATCAGGTTTAAGATATAGAAACTTTAGAGCATTTAAAATTTGCTCTGATTGGCATTTGTTCCATACAGAAATGGAATTTATTAAAATTCTTTTCCATTTTAATTTATTCCCTAAGTTCCAAGTGGTAAAAAGTATTAATGAGTTTCTCACTTATAACTTCAGACCCACTCTTCATTTTTCTACTGTACCTAAACAAAAACTATACCTAAAATTTCCGAATATAAGAGCACTTACATCCCATCTTAATAGAAATATTTTTAGAGTACTGTTGCCGTGTCGCTTCGCTCAGTTGGCAACCATGGGTTCTTCCAGTGCTGAGATCTATATGCTAATAGGTTAAACAAAAGCAGAGGCAATTTATGATATATAAATGCACAAAATATTAAAATATACAAATTATTATTAAAGTTTGTCAGAATAATACCTCCAACTAACCTATCCTAATCCTAACTAATAATAACTATAGAATATATTAAGATAATATTTACAATAAGGCCCAAGGCCACCATAGACCATTCAAAATTATATAAATTATAGTCATTCAAAAGTACTATTTTTCCCGGTTTGCCGATACTTTGTAAATCGTCTCAAAGGCTTCCTGCCTTTGGGTAGACTCCAAATCTGATAGTTAACTTGACCACATTCACTTAAGGGTTTTAATGAACCAAGAATACTGAGGATAATATCCACTTGAGCAGTCTATCAAAGCCAATTGCAAGATGATCAGGCTGATCAGACTCCGTGGTGCGGCCTCCCAGTGATACCAAAAGGGGGAAACTATGTTTGCGGCTGCAGCAATAAAACACCAACACGTCACAAGCCCCAATTGTAAACTGCTCCACGTAATGAGAAATGGCCGATGATTGACCAGCACACGAAGGTATGGCTTCCACACTATTAGTAACCAGACTGCTCCCACGCCGATGCCCGTTTTCACGGGGTTATAAAGTGTAAAACTTTATCAGCGTTTATCACAATAATAATGAATTTCCTAAATTTAGATATTGTCGTCGACTTCTATCGTTGTTTTAACTTCTAAGCACTTTACCAAATCCAGTATATCAACGTTTAAATTTCTTAATCTGTGCTGAATATAGAATACGAGTTCACACCACTTGTACAAGGTCCAAAAAAGCCATTAAAACTGTTCCACACTCCTAATTTCACAGATCATTTAGTTGGTTTTTAATTTACTTCGTACTAGCCTCTCACATGACTCCCCCTCAGAGATTGGTGCTACCAATCTCTCAAAAGAAAATCAAACTTCAATGGCCAAGTGAAGCTCGTCTCTTCGCTTCAGTTCTCTTTTCGTATTCAAGCACTTTCTCTTGCACGTTTGAAAATTCTGGAACTGATCCTCGGGATCGTGTTTTTGGAGGGGTATAGTGATCCTCCTTCATGTGTTCTGCTCTTTGGTGTTGTTCCATTCTGTTTCTAACTTCTCTCAACTCGCCTTCACTAGTCGTTACTTTATCTTCCGGAGTTTTCAAAGTGTCAAGGAAACTATACACTCCAATTGACTGGTCTGATTGTGCAGTGCATGCTGCTCCCAGTTCCTTAACCCGTTGTTCAATACTTGCATCCTCGCTAGCACTACTTAGATCACCTACTCCAGCTCCCAACGTATAACTGTTTTCAGGAAAACGAAGTGATTTCTCAAACTTTAGAATATCAAATGAATCACTCTCATAGCTGTTTACACTCTCGACATCGAACCAATCTGCATAGTTATCGGCTTCTATAGGGGAAAGACCTAAATCTACTTCTTCAGTTTGGGTGCTTACGTTGTTAGTTTCCATACTACTAGTTTGAACAGACACTTCAATTTTTTTACCTACCTTTTCTAAAGCAACTTCTTTCAGCATCTGCCATGCCTTTTTCAACTTTGATCCTCTCTTCCTTTGTGTTTCAGTGCTTTCGAGATTACTACTTTGCATGGGAACATATCTTGGTGTTACCGGTTCTGGAATAGCTTCTTCAACTACATCCACATGCATGTTTTCCGAATCAGATATGGTTTCCTCCTGCTGGAAATACTTCCTTAGATACGAAGGCGCGTCTGCCCAAACTTTTAAATGGGAATAATGGGCCCTCATAGTTTTTCCTTTTCCTTGAATTTCATATGTCATCCCCTCCGAAAGTACTTTTGTGACAACAAAGGGACCCTCGTATCTTTCTCCCAATTTCCTTTCCAGGGTTCTGTCTACTGTCACAATTTTCCTTTTTACTTTTACCCCCACCGCATAGGGCAGCCAATTTGGGTGGCCTTCTCGCCACTTTTCCTGTTCCTCTCTCGGGATAGGCAATATCATTCCCTTCTCGTGTTGTTCAGTCATTAATTTTTCAGCCGGTGACATACCGAGTTCAGGTGTGACTCGTGTTATTGTATGTCAACACTGCTCTTGTCAGGCATGTGTCCCAGTCTAGTTCTTTTTCGATGATGTTTTTCAGTAATTCCGCGAATGTTCTGTTTGCACGCTCCACAGCCCCGTTACTAGCAGGTTTGTACGGGCTGCTATAGACATGATCAATTCCGTAATTTCGTAACATCTCTTCAAACTTATGGCTTCTAAATTCCACCCCATTATCAGTCAATATCTTACAAGGAACACGCACAAAGGCTGGTAATATATGATACTCAAATGCATCGGCTACGCTCCTTGCAGACTTGTCTTTCAGTGGCCTGACTGCAGCCCATTTGCTACAGTGGTCAACGGCGACTAAACACGCAATGTGGCCTCCTCTTGTTTTTGGCATCGACATGATGTCTATAGAAACTAATTCAAAGGGATTTTTCACTTCTACTTTCCACACAGGTGGAAATATTACTTTATGGTCGATTTTCATTAATTGACATCTTGGACAAGTCCTACACACCTCTTGTATCACCGTATAAATCTTTGGATGCCATATATGTCTTAAAACTGCATCAAGCAACTTATCCCGCCCTATGTGAGCCAGGTTTCTGTGGGTTGTTACGCTTATGTTGACCAACTGCTTAAATCCTACTACTGCACTACAGTAACTCGTTCCGATCTTTCTTACTAACACAGGTCCTTTCATTAGAAACTCCTCGCGATATCTATAAAAATCTTTCAATAATGGTTCATTCCTCTCAATCTTCATGTGTTTCCTCACCTTCTCTCTTAACAGCTTTATTGAATCTGACCTGTCCTGCAATTTGATTATATCCTCTAGTGCCAGTAGACGCCCTTCATCACCAACCCCATGCACCGAAATATTGAACATCCCAACAGTTGTTATGAATGTGTCGCTCAGATTGTCCGCATCGTCACCGTGGAAAATTATCCCCTCTCCAAAGTCCAATACTGCCTCCGTCTCAACCAGATAATTCATACCCAAAAGTAAACAGGCTGGGATGAAACCCATCCTGGACAACCACCAAAGGTAGCGTTATCTGCCGGTATTTTGTATCTATCTTAATTTTCACAGCTTTTGAACATTCTACTAATCCGGTTCCAACCCCGTTAAGTGTAACCTCTAAGGTCCACTCCTTCTCTATTTTCCCAAACTGCTTCAGATCGTCTACAACTGACTCTTGTATAAGGCTAATGACAGAACCAGTATCGAGAAATGCGCATTTTCGTACTTCTCCAATGCACACCTCTTTCCAAGCTACACCCCTTAAAATATGATTACAACTAAGTCTTGAACTGTGACTCCTTTCTGTCATCATCAAGTTAATTTCTAGACCTTGATCTGCGGCTACGACTTAGTAAGTCTGTCTCATCGTCCTCGGACGATTCCTCTTGAGGTTGTTCCATGTCTTCATCTCTCTTATCTTCAGCGTATCGGGTTTCCGTGTCATCTGCATGGTAAGGAATCTCTTCAACCATAATGTTCTTACTATCGGTGTTAAAAGTACCATCATCAATTAAAGGATTAAAATGTCTTCCTCCCAATACTTGTAAGTGAATATTTTTCAAGGTTTCCTTCTCTCTTGCTCTCGGGCCGATGTATGCTACTGAGCAACATGTTCCATGATGAAGCCAAACTTTCACTCCAAACATGTCGCTGGCTGTCAACAATATTTCCGGTATGGGCTCCCTTCCAGGTACTTTCAAAGCTCTAAGGTACTTCAATGATTTTTCTTTCTTCTCGATTCCATATCGCTTCCGCTCTATTATGAGTTCGTCTAATAACACTTCTCGCAGCTCTTTCGGGTTTCTTGGTACTCCTTCTAAGTTAATTTTATTCAAAACATCTTGCAAACTTTCAAACAGAGAATCTGCTCCTCCCGGGACCAACTTACTCAAAACTAGTCCCTTCGGAAGCGCCCGCGGGTCAGCGACCTCAACATCTTCTCTAACACTCTGATGGCACCTGGACCAAGTGTCTGCAAACACATTTTCTTTCCCTGGAAAATACTGTATCTCAAAGCTGTACTCGCTCAAATCATCAAGGACACGAGCCAATTTACTGTCCACTAGCTTCATTGTATGCAGATACACCAGCGGTCGATGGTCCGTATAAAGAATAAAATGCTGACCCAACAAAAAGGGTCTGAAGCTCTTAATTCCCCACCTTATGGCAAGTAATTCTCTCTCTATCGTAGACGCTCTTCTCTCACAAACACTAAATGAATGGGAGTTGTATGCGATGACTCGTCTCTCGCCATTTTGTTCTTGACATAAACCAGCACCCATTCCGAACCCACTAGCATCCACAAATAACTCAAGACTTTTCGCCTGTTGTGAAAAATCAGGAAAAGCTAACTCAACTGAGTCCTTCATACGTTTTTTTAATTCTTCGAATGCATAATTCCGTTCGTTTGTCCATTCGATTGGATCTCTCCTATTCCCACCTGTCAAAGTACTAAGAGGTGCAGCGACCTCAGAACAATTCCTGATAAATTTCCGCTGAAAGTTAATCATCCCGAGGTACCTTCTTAATTCACCGACATTTTTAGGTCTCTCCAGTTTGTCAATCTGATCTACATACTCGGGAAGCTTTCTTATTCCGGTTCTACTGATGATGTGACCCAAGAATTTGACTTCTTTTTGCACCCACTTACATTTGCTCACCTTTACCTTTACATTGGCTTCGCAAAACCTCTGGAGGACACGCTCCAAGAGAGTTAAATGCTCATTAAATCCCCTTGATATTATAAGGACGTCATCAACATATATTATAACTTTATCTCGGCTAAACCCAGTCAATATACGCTGCATCTCCCTTTGGAATGCGGCGGGTCCGTTCTTAAGTCCAAAACTTAGTCTCTTAAAACGATACTGACCACTAACGGTGGAAAATGCAGTGTAATCTTTACTACTATCCTCTAACTGCATTTGATAGTACCCCTTCAATAGGTCTAAGCTTGTGAAATAATAAGCACCATGACAACTAAAGATAGTTTCGGTTATATTAGTCATGGGAAACCTATCAGCCTCTGTCACCCTATTCAACCTCCGATAGTCTACACACAGGCGCAAAGTACCGTCTTTCTTTCTAATTGGTACAATAGGAGAGCTCCATTCTGAAGCACAAGGCTCCACTATATCCCTCAGACACAGCTCCCTTACTTGCTGCTCTATTTCATCGTTAGTTCGCTGGTCAAATCTCCTCGCTCTCTGGTAAATCGGTGTACAATCATGAAGTTTAATCCTATATGGTGTCATTGATGTTCTACTAACATCGGCGTCACTTCTACTGAACGCTGCTCGATGTTTCCAAAGCGTCTCTATAACACTTCTGCGCTGTTCACTGCTTAGCTCATCCATAAATTCTATTTCATTATTGAGCCTCTCCTTTGTCCATTCTTCTCCTAAATTTTGTTTCTCTAGCAACTCTTGCACTGTTGTATTTACTGCGCATTGCTTCGTTTCAAATTTCTTCAATTTTTCTTCATCCACTACCAATTGGGCCATAGCAATCCTTTCACCTTTTCCCAGTTTCATTTGTCCAGCAGTTAACTTTTTTATAAGTACCTCCCCTTGACCGTCCTTCCATTGTACAAGCCCGGGTAACACCCTGAACCGGTTGTTGTATCCCCTTTTATTGTCTCCTCCTTGATTATCTATTAACAATTCTTCTGGTTTCTTGTCTTCCCATTCTGCACCACTTCTTGGCTTAATTCTCTTAGATGGCCATCGTGCTTTGACCGAGACCCATCGATCTTCTGAAATTATAATTTCACTAGCTACATAAACAGGAACCGAGGTCACGACACGCACGCAGCTTTCAGGTTCATTCGTTAAATACACCTGCTCCTTAATACCGAATTCACCACAACGTGTAAAAGACCTTTCTTTTACGTTCAATTTTATTTCATTTCTTGTCAAAAATGGCATTCCCAATATTGTACCCTCTTTCAAGTGTCGTACCACTATAAACTCAGATTGCCCATAATCTATTCCATCAATTGTGACTTTCAAGGTAGCAGTTCTATGAGACTCAGTACACATAGATGGACTTCCAACTCCTCTAAGCCTCACTACCCTATTCTCTACCTCCGGGTTAGGAATTTTACTCAACTCACTTTCACAAATCAAGCAGTACTGTGAGCCTGAATCCATTATTGCCATCACTTCCATGCCGTTAAGTTTCACTAGGAACCGCAACAGCGGTGTTATTCTAATATCGTCAAATTCTGTACAGTTAACTCTACCAATGGCACCATATACGCCTGTTGTTGTCTCATTTGTAAACTCGGCCATTCTACTCCGTACCCTGGCAGGCCTTTGAGGTAAAGGATCGGATTTCCCTTTGCCTTTACTCATCACAAATTCATTCGCTTCAGGATTCAGGATCGGGCAACCCCTATCGACCGGGACACTTCCTTGTTTGAATACTACTGTTGTTGCTGTTGGCTCCGACTCACTCCCGGCAATGGCGGAGCAGCCTCGTTTCCCGACGCTGTTTGTCTATTTTTCCTTATAAATTCTTCAACTTGGGCTTTCATAGGACATGACTCTCTAAAATGTCCTACTTCATCACAAAGAAAACATCGCCTTTCTTCGGCGTCATGAACTCTTGTGACATTTCGACCTTGATTTTCTTCATCCTCTTGCCCGGTTTGTCTACGTCTATATCTATTCCCTGTTCTCATTTCGCAGTTGAAATGTTTATGCTCACTACTACCACAGATTAAACACCATCCCCTAAGCTTCCAACAATCACGCTTGATGTGGCCTCTTTTTCCACAGTGATGACATCTTGCAATACCATCATGGTATGGTCTATTTCGATTATCATGATCCCTGGGTCCATTACTTGCAGCATGTGGTCTTCCGTACTGTACCGGCATTCTTTCACCTCCATCATCTCGCAATGTGGCCCATATTGGTATTGCAGTTGTTTCCGGTTCTTCTTGGTCATCCAACTCGTCCTCTTCTTGTGCCCAATTTACCACCTCCTTCCATCGAACCTTTGCACCTTCTTTATCTCCTCCCATACGGACCTTAAATCGTCTCGCAACCTTTTTTGGGAGGCAGTTTAAGAACTGCTTCTTCAGTACTTCTACATCCCTTTGATCATTTGTTGTGGCAGCTTCATAAGTGGTCTGCAATCTAAGAGCAAAGTCAGCAAATCTTTCATTCTTCTTCATCTCTATCCTCCAAAACTCACGCTGTAGATCTAAAATTTCATTCTCTTTTTCCTCTTTACACCAGCTCTTCAATCGTGCCACTATTGTGGTATAGCTCATTTTCGCCCGAAAGATGCTATAATATGTCCTCAATGATGGTCCCTCTAAGAAGTTCCTCAAATCTACAGCCCACCTGTTTTTGTCTCTACCTAACTGTTCTCTAGCGTATCGTTCGTAGTCCTCAATGAACGCATCAAAAGTCTGTACTTTCTCAACTCCATACTTCAATGGTTTAACTGCTCTTACGTTTGCTTTGCTGAAGGTTCTTAATACTTCTAATAGCTCTCCAGCCAAAATAATCAGAACCCTATTAACGGCCATACCAGGCTCCATTCCTGTCTTCTCCAGCTCCACCAATCTTTTCAACCACAATTTTCCTCCTCTATCTAATTCACTCTCCGTTTCCGACTCAGCTTCTGAGACAGAGCTCTCATCGATAGTGTACTTTCTGGCAGCTTTCCTTTTCCTTTTGTTTCTTTTTCTCCTCCTTTGTGTTACCATACTACTAACACTATCACTTTCACTGTCTCCTCCAAAGGCGCTATTTACCACTTCCTCAGAGGTATCATTCCGATACTTTAGTGCATACTGCACATTCTGTTTACTCTTTTGTGTTTCCTTCATTCTAACATCCTGTCCCACATTAAATCTTTCCCTCCTCTTTCCAAATCCCTGTCCTATACCTGCACTATTCTTTTTCTTCTCAAATTCTAGTCCAATATCTGGACTTTCCATTTTCATTTTCACTGCCTGTGTTAATCCTTCTAATATAGGATACATTGTCTCCACACTTAGCTCATTTGCTTCGTTAGTCAGACAACCCTGTAACTCTGTTAGCAAACTCATGGCTCTCGAGCCTCCTTGAGCTCCTTCTTCCCTAGATTTATCCATATTATCCATATTTGAAATATATAAAAGAAATTATTTTGTACACCCAATTACAACCCTCCCATCGTTTCAAATTTGCAAATAAATAAACAAAAATAAATTGGTAAAAAAAATAAATAAATAAGGTAAATTGGAAAAATATTGCAAAAAAAAAAAAAAAAAAAATAAAAAAAAATACTCAATATCAAATACAATTGCACAAAAAGTTCTTTTTCCAATAGGAAAAAAAATCGCAAAAATAATCGCAAAGTTCAAATGAGTAAAATAAATTCAAAAATTATCGCAAAAATAATGTTAGTAATACTCGTTAGAAGCAACTGTCCACAAAATTAATCGCACAAATCTCAATAATGGGAAAAAAATTGCCAATGGTATGATGGCACAGTCATCAAACACCGAAATGAATATATATATACATATATATATATATATATATATATATATACATACATATATCCACAAAATATCAAAATGGTAGATCACGCAGGTTTATAAGTTAAGAGGACACCTTTACACTTATTTTGTTTCAAGGATATTTACACACTTATAAAATGTTGATCAAATAAAATAATAATAAAGCAACAAGAAAATATTTTGCTCAATTGGAAATTGTTTTCCTTCTTTTTCACTGGCGCGAATATAAATGAGAGTCACAGTGAATATTTTAATAGTTTTTGTTTTAAATAAAAAGGTCTCTACTCACAGTAACTTTTCCTCTAACCAAAATTTAAGTCTCCTGGCTTCCTTTGATTTTATTCAATGCTTGCAATAATGAACTCTTCAATTGTTGTTGCCTTCTGACCTCAAACACAACTGGAAATAGAGAACAACTACGGGCCACCAAAATATGTTGCCGTGTCGCTTCACTCAGTTGGCAACCAAGGGTCCTTCCAGTGGTGAGATCTAAATTAATAGGTTAAACAAAAGCAGAGGCAATTTATGATATATAAATGCACAAAATATTAAAATATACAAATTATTATTAAAGTTTGTCAGAATAATACCTCCAACTAACCTATTCTAATCCTAACTAGTAATAACTATAGAATATATTAAGATAATATTTACAATAAGGCCCAAGGCCACCATAGACCATTCAAAATTAAATAAATGATAGTCATTCAAAAGTACTATTTTTCCCGGTTTGCCGATACTTTGTAAATCGTCTCAAAGGCTTCCTGCCTTTGGGTAAGACTCCAATCTGATAGTTTACTTGATCACATTCACTTAAGGGTTTTAATGAACCAAGAATACTGAGGATAATATCCACTTGAGCAGTCTATCAAAGCCAATTGCAAGATGATCAGGCTGATCAGACTCCGTGGTGCGGCCTCCCAGTGATACCAAAAGGGGGAAACTATGTTTGCGGCTGCAGCAATAAAACACCAACACGTCACAAGCCCCAATTGTAAACTGCTCCACGTAATGAGAAATGGCCGATGATTGACCAGCACACGAAGGTATGGCTTCCACACTATTAGTAACCAGACTGCTCCCACGCCGATGCCCGTTTTCACGGGGTTATAAAGTGTAAAACTTTATCAGCGTTTATCACCATTAATGAATTTCCTAAATTTAGATATTGTCGTCGACTTCTATCGTTGTTTTAACTTCTAAGCACTTTACCAAATCCAGTATATCAACGTTTAAATTTCTTAATCTTGCTGCATATAGAATACGAGTTCACACCACTTGTACAAGGTCCAAAAAAGCCATTAAAACTGTTCCACACTCCTAATTTCACAGATCATTTAGTTGGTTTTTAATTTACTTCGTACTAGCCTCTCACAATATATATATATATATATATATATATATATATATATATATATATATATATATATATATATATATATATATATATATATATATATATATATATATATATATATATATATATATATATATATATATATATATATATATATATATATATATATATATATATATATATATATATATATATATATATATATATATATATATATATATATATATATATATATATATATATATATATATATATATATATATATATATATTATTTATTTTTTTTTATTTATAGCACCATATCCCGCATGAAGAAGGGTGGTGTCGAGAAAGTATTCATATTCCTGCAACCGTACGTGGGAAGGGAGAAATACTGGTTAAGAGGTTTCCCAGCCTCTTGAACCATAATTATGATTACGCCAATATGTCCAACACGTAACCACTGAACCACTATAATATATATATATATATATATATATATATATATATATATATATATATATATATATATATATATATATATATATATATATATATATATATATATATATATATATATATATATATATATATATATATCACGAATAAGAATCTAGAATGCCTTTTTTGGGATGTACTTGTGCTAGTTTCTTGTTTTTAATTATGATTCTCCATTTGCTAAAATGACTGTGGAGAAGAGGAAAATAGGAGCAACTTTTAGTTCACATATTCGTAACATTTCTTTAAATGTTTCTGAAAAGCTTTTAAAGGTTATAAAAGAGAATGTGTAAAGACATTATTTTAATTTATTCACGTATACAAATGAGCAAATTGAATATATGAGAATTGGTTTATCTTATAGTATATTCTCTTCTTTATACAACCAGCCTTTCCTTTAAATATGTATATATATATATATATATATATATATATATATATATATATATATATATATATATATATATATATATATATATATATATATATATATATATTTTATACATCTCCTCCGGTGGGCAAAAGCAAGAGGCCTACCAAATTCCACCGGAGTTGGGAAAGATCTATATCATGGTCGATGGAGGCCGACGTGTCTAGATACACTGCGTTTGAAAGTATGTTAGTCAAAGGAAATTGGGAAAACAGATGAAAAGAGTGTGTTCCAGACTTTACCAGTAGAGTATATGTAAGATTGAGCATAGCGGTTAAGTCTGGGGTCGGAGAGTTGGACAAAGAAAGGATGAGACTGTGTAGAAAGGCGTGTCGCACGAGCTATTCTCAATGGAGGAGGTATGCGACGAGAGCTCAGAAGAGCAGTGTCTGTTGTAATAGCGATAGTAAAGAGAGAGTGACGCAACAATTCGACGGGCAGAAAGAGATTGGAGAGAATTAGTGAGAGCAGGAGAGTTGATAAGGTGAAAAGCTCTAGACTCCACCTTCTCTAGGAGAGCTGTGTGTGTGGAACCACCCCAGATGTGCGAAGCATACTCCATACAAGGGCGTATAACACCCTTATACAGAGCAAGCAGCTGGGGTGGCGTCAAGCAATTCAGAAGGCGCCTAGTAATGTGATCTTTCCAAGAAAGATCACAAGAAAAAGAAACACCAAGAATATTAAGGAGAGATGAAGGCTTGAGTTGTGTGTTTTTGAAGAAGATATCATAGTTGTGTGGAAGATTGTGTCGAGTGGAGAGATGAAGGAATAGAGTTTTTGAGGCATTGAAAACAACCATGTTTTCTCTGCCCCAATTTGAAATAAGTGAAAGATCAGAGGTTAGTTGCTCCAAGGCTACCCTTCTCTAGTCTATCAACTGCTGTTGTGTGGGACGTTTTT
>SEYY01004183.1:7500-12500 GCA_009176605.1 Armadillidium nasatum
TTCACATTTCACAAAACTTTATTCAGGAAATGGTACATTTATAGGTTTAAAGTTTAAAAGTAGGTCCTATACTACTAAATTCAATAATAATCTTAATAATAATATTGTGGCTGTCCAGTTCTCTGTTCAGTTCAACAGAACGAATCACGATCATCTGATAAACAAACAAAATCGCTTCAGTTCAGTAATTTCTCAGTAGTCTATATTTCAAAAATGATATGTACTCTTCTCCTGTCTATAAATTACCCAAATCGTCGACAGGAAAAGTAATCGACAGGTCAAAGGGCCGACACTTTTGAAAAAAACATTAACAAAATTTTCTCACTTGTCCAAAACGTCGACAACTTTTTTTGGTAAGGTCAAAGGGCCGACAACTTTTTTTTTATAACTTGTCCAAATCGTCGACACTATAAATCGATATCGATTAATCGAAAGATATATATCATCTTCACTCACGGGTCGGGGGGTACGGGGGGCAGAGCCCTCGTAGACAAATGATTCGTGTGCCATGATCTACTAAATAATATAAAAAAAAAAAAATCTATTTCATAATTATTATAATAATAAAATTTAAAAATAGGCTTACGTATCGATTGTATCGAAATAAAAAAAATACGATGTTGGTCAAACAGCCGACACATTTTTTTTCACATGTGTCCAAAACGTCGACAAGTTGAAATTGAAAAGAAAAGTGATCGACACATTTTTTTCAAAAGTGTCGGCCCTTTGACCTGTCGACTACTTTTCCTGTCGACGATTTGGGTATAGCGCCATATGTACTCTTCTCCTGTCTATAAATTACAGTTTGCCAAAAATAAAATATACTCATACACCAGGATTAAAAATTTCTTAATCACAAGTAAAGTTTATTTCACAAAAATGTTTAATCTGGCCTGAATTTAAATTTTGTTTAAATAATAAACTTGACAAAGTATGAGGTTGAATGTTGAAAATAAGATAATCCAAGTGAATCCAAATTGAAAAACAGAAAGAACCTGGTCAACAAGAACTTCAACACGATTGCTCTGAACTACAAAAATATTCCACAGTAAGCTTCTGAATATCAAGAAGATGAAAACTTAAATTCATGACTTTCACCTATTAAGCTCCTATCACTGGTTGAAGAATAATTTTTTCCTATCTCCTCCTGTGAGCAAAGGCCGAAGGCCTACCAATTTCTACAGGAGGTGGGAAAATAACAGATCCTGGTCGCTAAAGGTCGACAAGTCCAGATACATGACGTTTGATAGGGTGCAGGTCAAAGGAAGTTGAGAAAACAGAAAAGGGAGTGTGTTCCGTACTTTACCAGTAGAGTACATGTAAGGCTGAACATAGCGGTTAAATCTGGGGTCAGAGAGTTGGACAGAGAAATGATGAGAGTGTGTAGAGAGCCTTGTAGCATGAGCTCTTCCCAATAAAAGATGCTTGAGACGGAAGAATTCAGAATAGGAAGAGCAATGTCCGTTGTAATAGCGATAGTATAGAGAGTCACGCAACAATTCGAAGGGCAGAAAGCTAATGGAGTGAATTAGTGAGAGCGGGAGAGTTAATGAGACAAAAGGCCCTAGACTCCACCCTTACAAGGAGATATATATATATATATATATATATATATATATATATATATATATATATATATATATATATATATATATATATATATATATATATATATATATATATATATATATATATATAATATATATATATATATATATATATATATATATATATATATATATATATATATATATATATATATATATATATATATATATATATATATATATATATATATATATATATATATATATATATATATATATATATATATATATATATATTTAAAAATTAATATATATTAATAAAAAAAAATATTTAATAAAAAAAAATATTTAAAGAAGTAAATCCATGTTTTGGCATAAATTTCTGTAATACTCGAGAGAAGAATTCAAAATTAAAAAGTATTCTCATAAGACATTAAAACAAAAGGACTCAATTTTAGTATTTGCGAAACGTCACGTCTGCTAATGGTTGATTTTCGTGCTTTAAATTCTTAATCATCTGTAATGAAATGATAAAATATAAATTATTTTCTGGTGTAGGAGGAGTTCAAGGCATATTTTATCTTCCTTTCTCCCTCTCTCTCTCTCTCTCACACATACACACTATTATATATATATATATATATATATATATATATATATATATATATATATATATATATATATATATATATATATATATATATATATATATATATTATTATTTATATTATATATATTTTAATATCCTCTCAGATGTTAAGACATTGCGTTAACCACTACACCAACTGATGGTATAAAAAGGAATCTGTCGGAACTGCTCCTGACATATCGCCTAGGCAGACAGTCCCTATTGAATCCTCCGACCACACTTGGGCGTAGGGTTAACAAGCCAGAGCTCTATCCTCGTAAACTGCAGATACATATGTTATCCTCGTAAACCGCAGATACATATGTTATTCAAGAAATTGCCACTTAATAATATAACCGTGGAATAAATTTGTATAATTTTACTTCTGCTAATGAGGATTCGAACTCGGGCCTCTCAGATGTTAAGATATTACGTTAACTACTAAGTGGCAATTTCTTGAATAACATATGTATCTGCGGTTTACGAGAATAGAGCTCTGGCTTGTTAACCCTACGCCCAAGTGTGATCGGAGGATTCAATAGGGACTGTCTGCCTAGGCGATATGTCAGAAGCAGTTCCGACAGATTCCTTTTTGTTGGTGTAGTGGTTAACGCAATGTCTTAACATCTGAAAGGCCCGAATTCGAATCCTCATTAGCAGAAGTAAAATTATACAAATTTAATTCCACGGTTATATTATTAAGTGGCAATTCTTGAATATATATATATATATAATATATATATATATATATATATATATATATATATATATATATATATATATATATATATATATATATATATATAATATATATATATATATATATATATGCATATAATATATATATATATATATATTATATATATATATATATATATATATATATATATATATATATATATATATATATATATATATATATATATATATATATATATATATATATATATATATATATATATATATATATATATTATATATAATTTATATATATATGAAAGGAAGGACTTGCATTGGAAAGCATTGCTCTGAGAAGCATGATCTTCTTTAGAACTTTGGGAGAAAGTGTGAAGAGATTAAATGGAAGAGGATGCTAGTTCCAGTTTAATTTATATATTTAAGTAAATAAAATTCAAGAACTAATGTCCCGAAAAAAATTATTGAGAACGCTCTATGCTATACCCAAATCGTCGACAGGGAAAATCGTCGACAGTTCAAATCGTCTGCACCTCGATATCGATTTATAGTGTCGATGATTTGGCAGACTTGTAAAAAAATTGTCTGGGTTTTGGACTCGAGGAAAAATTTTGTTTTTGGCTTGTCGACGATTTGACCTGTCGACGATTTTTCCTGTCTACGATTTGGGGTAATCTCCGAACGCTCTAGGAAAGGAACTTTCTATATTAGATGGAAAAAGATAATACATCCACTTTTAGGGTTAAAGCTCTTCAATTTGAGAGTATATATATATATATATATATATATATATATATATATATATATATATATATATATATATATATATATATATATATATATATATATATATATATATATATATATATATATATATATATATATATATATATATATATATATATATATATATATATATATATATATATATATATATATATATATATATATATATATATATATATATATATATATAATATATATATATATATATATATATATATATATATATATATATATATATATATATACTGTAATTAAGTTAAAATAACAAATTTAAATAATTTCATTTGTGTCAATTTTTGCCTCTTTTTGCATCCCTCTTTCAAAATGTTAATTGTCATTGTAATCGTCTGAATACGCAATCCTTAATCCTGTCCAGCTGTGACGGGGAAGCTATTTCTAAAGCATTAAAAGCGCCCAAACCACGTTTTATGATTTCGTTCCTCCCCCTTAGATGAGCGTACCAAAGATATGTCTTTTTAATCTTTTTAATATGAATTCGTATTAAAATTCGTAAAAGGGGCTTCCTACCAAATCAAATTAAAGAGAATGATTCTAATTGGTAATTATGTTTCCCGCATATTTTATAATCTTTCTTCATTTCAGTATCATTACGAAGAAAGGGTTATCGATATTATATTTTTATAGGCGATATTAATTACTGTATGGTTGTAATTTAATGGAAATTCACACACGTATGTGAGAGTGTAGTAAATATATATATATATATATATATATATATATATATATATATATATATATATATATATATATATATATATATATATATATATATATATATATATATATATATATATATATATATATATATATATATATATATATATATATATATATATATATATATATATATATATATATATATATATATATATATATATATATATATATATATATATATATATATATATATATATATATATATATATATATATATATATATATATATAATATATATATATATATATATATATATATAATATATAATATATATATATATATATATATATATATATATATATATATATATATATATATATATATATATATATATATATATATATATATATATATATATATATATATATATATATATATATATATATATATATATATATATATATATATATATATAGTTTAAGAACTTACATATAGATTATTAATAAAGTTGAGCAACATTAGATGTATTATAAATATTTTATTTCAAAAAAAAAAAATTTAAATAAATAATGAAATAAAATGTAATCAAATTGTTTTTATTAATTTATTTTATTTATTTTACTTAATTAAATTTACTTTCATTTCTTTTTTATTTACTAAGTTAT
>SEYY01004183.1:20000-25000 GCA_009176605.1 Armadillidium nasatum
ATATTATATATATATATATATATATATACACTCACCACCACTTCACGGGCAAAGCCCTATTCAAGGAGGGGTGTTAAAAAGAATAAAAATGAAAGTAAATAGAGTACAAAATCCAGAAAATAAAACCACCCCTACAGTACCCACCTAACGCAAATTTCTCAGGTGGGCGCAGACGCGGCTTTAAAGAAATTGAGATTAAATGCAGAGGGAAATACAGAAGATGGAAGAAAGTTCCACAAGACAGAGGTGGCAGGAAAGAAAGAGGCACACAGCGACAAGCCTGGAGTTGCTATGTCCACGCAAAATTGATGCGCGGACATTGCACCCCTTGTGCTGCGAGGACGCCGTAAAGGTGGAGGTACACGGGTGGATAGTTCCCTCGAGCATTTGCCACTGTAGTACCTATAGAAAAGTGACAAGGCACCAACATCACGTCGCAAAGATAAAGAATCAAGAGAATAGAAAGAGCGGGACAGTTTAAAGTCTTTTTTAGCTTTGACTCAAACCTATCCAAAAGACGGGTGAAACCTGAGCCACCCCAGATATGAGAGCAGTACTCCATACAAGGGCGGATGAGACCCCTGTATAATTGGAGTAACTGCGAGGAAGAAAAAAATTCTCGCAGTCTAAACAGAACTCCCAGCTTCTTTGAGGCCCGCCTAGCAACCATTGTGATATGAGGTTTCCAAGACATTTTTTTTTTATGTGAAGGCCAAGGATGTTTATATTGTCAACAGGAGAGACGGGAGAACCATCGAAAGAAATAGAAAAGTTAGGAGGTGTCTTTGAGAGAGAGATTTCTAGAAGTTGAGTTTTTAAAGAGTTGAAATTCACAAGGTTGAGACGACCCCACTGGGAAATTCTATTCAGATCTGCAAGAATGGAATCGGAAAGATGTAGACGAGAAGCAACTCTAGATGCAAAGGAATAGCAGATTTGAAATGAGTAGAAGAATGGAGAGTTGAGTCATCGGCATATGAATGTATAGGGTTAGATGAACAGCTGAGAAGATCATTAATGAAAAGTAAGAATAGAGTAGGAGACAAGACAGAACCCTGAGGAACGCCACTATTGACAGGAAAGGAAGAAGAAGTCGCTCCATCAACAACAGCCGAAATGGAACGATTAGAAAGAAAACTAGACATAAGTAAGCAAAGAGAAGGAGAAAACCCAAAGGAGGGGAGCTTGAAAAGCAGTGACGCATGCCATACCCGGTCAAACGCCTTAGATATGTCAAGCGCCACCACGCAAGTCTCCCCATGGTCCCTAAGGGCAGAAGACATAGATCTGTGAGATAGGAAAGTATATCACCAGTAGACCTCGAACGACGAAAGCCATACTGATGATCAGAAAGAAGGGAATGAGATTCCAGATGATCTAAGAAGTGAGAGTTAAGAAGGGTTTCAAAGATCTTAGACAGAAATATATAAATATATTATATATATATATATATATATATATATATATATATATATATATATATATATATATATATATATATATATATATATATATATATATATATATATATATATATATATATATATATATATATATATATATATATATATATATATATATATATATATAGGGAGGGGAAGATAAATCTGAAGAGAGCTCAGTTTTGATTTATGTGGTAAAGGAAAAGTCTGATCAGTTTTGTTATATTCTATCTCATTTTCACGTTTTACACCTGAGAGGAATTGCAGTTGGTAACAGATGGTCAAATATTTTTTTATTTGAATGTGATTGAAATGTTTTATATATATATATATATATATATATATATATATATATATATATATATATATATATATATATATATATATATATATATATATATATATATATATATATATATATATATATATATATATATATATATATTACGTGTGTGTGTGTGTGTGTGTGTGTGTGTGCATGTATGTGTGTGTGTGTGACCTCCGTTCTATCTAAAGTTTTCGAATCTATCCTTAACAGAAAGATTTCAAACATATCAATTCTTCTAATCTCATCTCTGATCGCCAGTATGGCTTTCGTAAGAAACTATCTACTGGTGATCTTCTTTTCCTTCTCTCTGACTCTTGGTCTTTTGGTCTTCGGCATTTCGGTGAATCCTTTGCTGTCGCGCAGGACATATCGAAAGCCTTCGATAGAGTCTGGCACAAAGCTTTGATTTCTAAACTTTCCTCTTTCGGTATCTATCTTTCTTTCTTTGATCTTCTCTCTAATTTCCTTTCTGGTCGTTCTGTAGCAGCTGTTGTAGAGGCAATCATTCATTCTATAAATCTATTAATAGTGGTGTTCCTCAAGGTTCTGTCCTATCCCCAACACTTTTTCTGCTTTTCGTTAATGACCTTCTTTCTATTATCTCATCTCCTATCCACTCCTATACTGATGACTCCACCCTTCATTATTCCAGTTTGAAAGACGTCCCTCCCAACAGCAGTTGATAGACTCGAGAAAGGTAACCTTGGAGCAACTAACCTCTGATCTTTTAAGTATTCCTAATTGGAACAGAGATAGCATGGTAGTTTTCAATGCCTCAAAAACTCAGATCCTCCATCTCTCCACTTGACACAGTCTTCCACACAACTATGATATATTCTTCAAAACACACATCTCAAACCTTCATCTGTTCTTAATATTCTTGATGTTTCTTATTCTCGTGATCTTTCGTGGAAAGATCACATTACTTCTCTTTCTAAACAAACTCCTAAGAGGTTGGGTGTTCTGAGGCGCCTTCAGAATTTCTTCACTCCACCCCAGTTGCTTGCTTTCTATAGGAGTGTTGTTCGCCCCTGTATGGAGTTTGCTTCAAACATCTGTGGTGGATCCATTCATACAGCTCTCCTTAAGAAGGTGAAGTCTAGGGATTTTCCTCTCATCAACTCTCCTGCTCTTACTAACTCTTTCTAATCTCTTTCTTCCCGTCGAATTATTGCGTCACTCTCTCTTTACTATCGCTATTACAACGCACACTGCCCTTTTGAATTCTCTTGTCGCATACCTGCTCATTGAGAAAAGCTCTTGCGACACGCCTTTCTACACAGTCTCATCCTTTCTATGTCCAGCTCTCTGACTCCAAACTTAACTGCTATGCTCAATCTTACATGTACTCTGCTGGTAAAGTCTGGAACACACTCCCTTTATCTGTTTGACTTGCATACTTTCAAACGCCTTGCTTCTGGACAAGTTAGTCTCCTTCGATCAAGATAATTTTTTATTATATATATATATATATATATATATATATATATATATATATATATATATATATATATATATATATATATATATATATATATATATATATATATATATATATATATATATATATATATATATATATATATATATATATATATATATATATATATATATATATATATATATATATATATATATATATATATATATATATATATATATATATATCTCCTCGGGTGGGCAATACTAAATTCCACTGGAGTTGTATATATATATATATATATATATATATATATATATATATATATATATATATATATATATATATATATATATATATATATATATATATATATATATATATATATATATATATATATATATATATATATATATATATATATATATATATATATATTTTTATTATTTATTAATCCATACGAAATATAAAGACGATTCTGTCATTCCTAAATGATAACTTTCTGACTCTTCATATATTTAAAAAAAAAAAAAAAAAAAAAAAAAAAAAAAAAAAAACTTAAAAACCATTTAGCACTAACGAGAAACGTTTTTCACGTCATTCTTAAAAGAATGTTTTTTTTTATTTTGTTTTTTTAAATGTATTTTGTTATCGGTAAAATTAAAAAAAACAAAAGAGATTTATGAAGGAATGAAAGGAAATAGGAAAGAGTGTTTTAAATGAGATTATTTTTAAGTTCTTTTTAATGTTTATTCTACGATTAATTTCGCCTTTTTAGTAGTAAGTCAAAATCTAGGAAATGAATCTACTATTTTTTTTTTTTTTTAATGGCTTGAATTATTTGTTTAAGGATTTTAACTATCGTTTTTATTATTATTATTATTATTATTATTATTATTATTATTATTATTATTATTATTATTATTATTATTATTATTATTATTATTATTATTATTATTATTATTATTATTATTATTATTGTCAATTTTATATTTATCATTATTATTGTTAATATAATTTTATTATTACTATAATTATTATTTTTATTATTACTCGTTATAGCAAACGAGAGGTCCAGGGTTCGAGGCCTGGCAGGAGCGGGAAATGTGAGCGGTTTCTCCTTGCGCTTAGCTCCGAATGACTCAGTCGTTAAACGAGTACATCAGTGGAGTGCTCTTGCCACTGATGGGAATAATCTCCGGCATCCGCGATAGGCCTGGCCCAGCCAGCGGTATCCGCCGTGGGCCCTTGAAACCCAAGGATCTTCCTCGAAAGATCCCACTGACAGGACGAAAGTCCTTCCTGGGGGAAGATGATGATGATTATGATTATTATTATTATTATTATTATTATTATTATTATTATTATTATTATTATTATTATTATTATTATTATTATTATTATTATTATTATTATTATTATTATTATTATTATTTATTTATTTATTTTTTAGTAAATGCGGGTAAGAGCAAAGTGATATGGATGAAAATGGGGAGGGAGGGGGAGGGATGTGGATGAGGGGATGATTTACAAATTAAAGTGGGTAGGGAGAGAGTGGAACGAGTTACTTTATTTAATTATCTTGGGTGATTTTTGGTGAGGGAGACGGTAGAATGAGAGATGAACTCAGGCATAGGAAAAGAGAAAGGGGAGAAGATGCTGGGTGGTTTAAGAGATATTTGAAGTAGAGGAAGGTTACCAAATGAGGTAAAGGAGAGAATGTTTGAGGGATGTTGTATGCCGGTGGTTATGTATGGGAGAAAGAGAAAAAAATTAGAAGTTCTCAGTTGAAAAGTCTGAGGGCTGTTTA
>SEYY01004183.1:27500-33948 GCA_009176605.1 Armadillidium nasatum
AAATATATTATTATCATTATAATTATTTTTATTCTTATTATTAGTATCATTATAATTATTATTATTAGTAGTATCGTTAAAATTATTATTATTTTATTATTATTAATTTTAATATGATTATTAATTTTAATATTATTATTATTATTATTATTATTATTATTATTATTATTATTATTATTATTATTATTATTATTATTATATATTATCATTATTATTATTATTATTATTATTATTATTATTATTATAAGATTGGAAGTAGGGAGAATATTGAAACTAGAACGAGAGTGAATTTCCTTTTCGTTTGAAAGCCTATAATTTATGGTAAGAAAAGCGTCTAAAAAAAACCCGAGGTCAAAAGAGATGAAAATCGGAAAAAAAAATCTCCAAATTTTTCACCAATTCGATTTTCTTTTTTATTATTTTTCTATTTTATGACTTTATTTTATCTTTATTGATTTTTTTTTTCCTTTTAGAGAAAGTAAAAAGCAATATAAACTTTTTAAAAATCAGCTTATTGCATTTCTGAAATGGGACAAATAAGTGCCAAATGGTTATTATATATATATATATATATATATATATATATATATATATATATATATATATATATATATATATATATATATATATATATATATATATATATATATATATATATATATATATATATATATATATATATATATATATATATATATATATATATATATATATATATATATATATATATATATATATATATATATATATATATATATATATATATATATATATATATATATATATATATATATATATATATATATATATATATATATATATATATATATATATATATATATATATATATATATATATATATATATATATATATATATATATATATAATATAGGTTCATTCCAGGACGAACAATGGGTATCACGGGCCGACGGCAAACATCCGCTGGGTGGACAGACCTATGGCGAATGCCGATTTTAATTCCACCATTTAAATTTAATTTTAATATTATATATATATATATATATATATATATATATATATATATATATATATATATATATATATATATATATATATATATATATATATATATATATTAATATATATTAATAATAAATAAATAAGGTCAAGGACTTGATTCCTATAGATAATTTCTTTATAGAATTTCCCTTTCTCAGCTAACGAAAAGTCCGCAAGGTATTAATTTATAAAAATAAATAAATAATTAAACAAATGAACAAGAAAGAAAAAAAATAAGCCTAAGGGCGGCTTATATTTTCTAGTTTTTGTTTGGAACTCTACTATTTTCTCTTGAATTTCCGAAATTGAAGAGAGAGAGAGAGAGAGAGAGAGAGAGAGAGAGAGAGAGAGAGAGAGAGAGAGAGAGAGAGAGAGAGAGAGAGAGAGAGAGAGAGAGAGAGAGAGAGAGAGAACACCAAGTAAATTCATTTGAATCTTGAAAGACTTAATTTTACCTCCCTAGAATTTGTTCATAGATAGAAAAAATTTAATTACATTTTTAAAATTCCATTTTTTCACTTTTAAATAACTACATTATGAGCAGGTTGCCGAAAACCGTTATACGCTGGATATTCATTGTCAATAAATTGAACGCTGGTTTCAATCTCTATTCTTTAGCAGGTTGATTTTTTTTGTTGATATTCATCATTAAAATATAAAAAAATTAAATGCAGCGTAAGAAACAAAGACACACATATGCACACAAACATACAAACAAAAACACACATTCCAACAATGAAAATTCTATTTTTATCTTCTTCCATTCATTGTAGCAAGTTCTCTTTTTCTTGTCTATTTCAATGACTATTTTGCACAATTGAGGATCTTATATTTTTACAATACAGTTATTTATTCTTAAATTATATTCCTTTTAGCTAATTATAATAATAATAATAAAAAAAAAATAATAATAATAATAATAATAATAATAATAATAATAATAATAATAATAATAATAATAATAATAATAATAATAATAATAATAATAATAATAATAATAATAATAATAATAATAATAATAATAATAATAATAATAATAATAATAATAATAATAATAATAATAATAATAATAATAATAATTCAATTCGAACAGTTTATTCAGAAAAAAGTACATTTAATAAAAGTTTGAACAATTACATACAAAAAGGTAATATACTGTTAAATACAATAATAAAAATAATAGGTAATGATAATAATAATAACAATTATAATAATGTCCAGTTCTCTGAAAAGGGGCTGCTAGGGGAAACACTCCGTTTCCTTTGAGCCCCAAAGTTTAGTACATATAGATTTAATAATTACATGTTAGGATAGGTTACTTCTAGAGTAACGGAGATCTAGATATATTGATCATGCAGGCAACAATAGCAAAGTTGTTAATTATGAAGTTTGCTACAACAATTTTAGTAATAATAATAGCAATGAAGATATTTATTTCAGGTATTGTAATAATAATAATAATAATAATTATAATAATAAATAATAATAATAATAATAATAATAATAATAATAATAATAATAATAATAATAATAATAATAATAATAATAATAATAATAATAATAATAATAATAATAATAATATATAATAATAATATTATAATAATAACAATAATAAATAAATTAATAATTAATAATAATAATAATAATGGTAACTAATATTTATAATCATTTAATGTTATAAAATAATAATAATAATAATAATAGTAATAATAATTTTAATAAAATAATAATTTAATAATAATAATAGATGGATAATAAATATAATTGATTAATTAATAACAATAATAATAATAATTTAATTTAATAAGAATAATAAATATAATTAATAATAATATAATTTAATAGTAAAAATAGTAATAATAATAATAATAATGATAATAATTAATAATAAATAATATTAATGGTAATAAATATAATAATAATAATTAATGTAATAATTAATATATAATAATAATAATAATAATAATAATAATATATAATAATAATAATAAATAATAATAATAATTAATATAAATAATAATAATAATAATATAATAATAAATAATAATAATAATAATATAATAATAATAATAATAATAATAAATATAATAATAATAATAATAATAATAATAATAAATAAAATAATAGTAATAATAATAATAATAAATAATAAATAATAATAATAATAGTAATAATAAAAATAATAATAATAATAATAATAATAATAATAATAATAATAATAATAATAATAATAATAATAATAATGGATCAATACGAATTTATGTACATTTTTTTAATTTTGCGCGCATATGATTTTATTGATCTTTCATTTTTTATGTCGTCTGGGAGATTGTTGAACAGAGTGGTGGAGGTATAGCTTACTGCTTGTCGTGCTTTAGTGAGCCTGTACAAAGGTGTTTTTAGGTTATTGTTGTTCCTTAAGTTTATTCCTCTTTCAATTTGATTGTTTTGGTGGTTTGTTTTTAGGAATTCGCATGTGTTATTATTTATTACTTTGTGGATTTCCTTTAGGAGAGGAGAGGTTTAGAAGATGTTCAAATTGCAATATGTTAAGTTTTTTAAATAAAGGTGGTGTATGACTATAAAAGTCTCTACTGCCGCTGAGAATTCTTATGATTCGTTTTTGCATTGTTATGATTTGTAGTGTTTGATTTGGGCGTTGTTCCATATATAGAGAGACAATAAAGTATGTGGGGATGAACGTGTGCAAAGTATATTTTGCGAAGAACATACAGTGGAATGGATTTTACTAATTTAACAAGGATGTACATATATTTTGCAAGTTTATTTACTAATGTGTTTATGTGTTCTTTGAATGTTAGTTTGTCGTCTATAATGACTCCCAGGATTTTCGCGGTACTTGTTCGGGTTAGTTCAACATCTTTTAGTTTTATTTTAAAGTTTTCTCCTATATTTTTGTTGCTTATTATAATGTAAGAGGTTTTTTGAATGTTTAATGATAGTTTATTTGAGTCGACCCATCTCGTGATGTTTTTTAAAGAGCTTTCAACTTTTTTGGAGAGTGTTTCGGGGTTCTTATCATTGATCAGTATTGATATATCATCTGCGAATGAGACAGAGAAGGAGTTGTGTGACTTTATTAAGTCGTTTGTATATATTGAGAATAGAAGCGGAGCAAGTATGGACCCCTGTGGGACACCAGATTTTATTTGTTGTGTGTTAGAGAGTATATCACCTAACTTTACATATTGTTGTCTATCTTTGAGGTAAGTTTCAAACCACTGCAAGATTAGGCCATCGAAACCCAGTCTATTTAATTTGGTTAATAGGATATCATGGTCTATTGTGTCAAATGCTTTGGTGAAGTCTAGTAGCAGAAGGACGGAGGAGTCTTTATTTTCCAAATTTTTATAAAGTTTTTCGGTCAGACAGATAAGCGCGTCCGATGTTGAACGCCTTTTCTGAAGCCGAACTGGAAATCGCTAAGTAATGAATTTGAGGTGAAATATTCAGTCAGCTGTTCGAATATTATTTTTTCAAAAATTTTGCTAATCGTGTGGGTAATGGATATGGGTCTATAGTTTTTAGGGAGGGAGGGATCATCTTTCTTGAATATAGGAGTCACGCGGGAGGTTTTAAGGGTAGAGGGGAAAACACCTAATAGGATTGAAGCATTGAATAAGTGAGCTAGTGGGATGGAAATAATGTCAGCCACGAGTTTGTATTTGTGATTTGGGACGCTCAAGATATCGCATTTTTTATTTTTTAGACCTGCTATTTTGTTTTGGACATCTAATGGGGTAATGTTTTCGAAAGTGAAATGCGAGTTGCACTGAGGTAAAAGTGATTCAAAGTTTGTTGATCTGGCTGATCTGTTTGTTAAAGTTTCGGTTCCAATATTGATAAAGTAACTGTTAAGTGAATCTGCGATCTTCCTTTGGTCAGTTAAGACTTCACCATTTATTGATAGTATAATTGATAATAATAATAAAAATAATAATATTAATAACAATGATAATAGTAAAAATGAATATAATGTAAATAATAATAACACTGGTCTGCGTCAAAAATGTTCCTGGGGGTTTTATAGGTGGTTGTTAATGAAATTTGTCTCCTAAATCCAAATCAAGCATTCATATTGCTCAATCAGGTCTAGTTTTTAAGATACAGACCGAGCTCCCTAGATGGCATTAGAGAGCTCAATCTCTAGCTGACCGCGAGCGCGAGTGGTTGTGTGTTGCTTGCTCACTCTCCAACTAAGTGTTCTTACCTTAATCCATGACTTTTCTCATCTATGAAAAGTGTTTAAAGTGTATTTCTAATGCTCTATTTATTATTTTGCAGGCAAATACATTAGCAAAACTCCTTATATTTCATAAAAATGAATAGAAAGTGTAAAAACAGTCCTGATAGATTTTGTTATGTGTGTGGCAAAGTAACTTTTAGTGACCAGCAATGCACTATAACGCCGTTAGTAAAGTCCCTTTACAATGCATATTTTGGAATAAAGCTAGGTGATCAAGACAAAGGCTTTGCTCCACATATATGCTGCAAAGCCTGTGTCATAGCCTTAAGGCGCTGGAGTGAGGGCAAAACGAACTGTTTGTCATTTGGTGTACCTATGGTGTGGAGAGAAGGCAAGGACCATATTACAGACTGCTATTTTTGCATGACCAATCTCAAAGGTGAGATAATTACTGTAAGAATATAGTCCTTGACAAATCTAGAAATGTTTATAAATATCTTTTGGTAGCCTATTGAAATTGTAATTGTGTATAAAAATAGTGTATTATTCTGATAGGAAAATTGTGGTTAAATTGTATATAAATTATATAATTATTGTATTTAAAAAGTGTAAATTTTCCTTGTATGAAAATTGTGTATAAAAGTGTGGAAACGAGGGTCGAGTGAATTAAAATTATGTAAATTAAGTATGCGAAATTTTTTTTCAGGTGTCAATAAGAAGAACAAGCACACTGTAGTCTATCCTGATGTTCCTTCTGCCATTAAACCACAACCACATAGTCCAGGAGTTCCAGTTCCTTCTCCACCTGCAAATACTGAGCTACAAGACAATATAGAAGATATAGAAGTAGATGACACTGACACTTCAGTGACATATCAGCCTACGTCTACAATATCTTCGCCAAGACTACTCACTCAAGGTCAATTAAATGACTTGACTAGAGATCTTGGTCTTTCTAAAGAGAAACGCACAACTTCTTGCATCCCGTCTTAGTGAGAGCAACCTCCTCTCTCAAGAAACTACATACTTTTGGTTCAGAAATAGAGACGAAGAGTTTCGAAAGTTCTTTGCAGTTGATTCTTGCAGCTCTTTGGTGTATTGCAATGATGTAAAAGGTTTAATTGAGGCACTTGGCGTTCCTTACCAACCAAGTGAATGGAGGCTCTTCATTGATTCTTCTAGCAGAAGCTTGAAAGCAGTACTCTTAAATATTGGCAATA
>SEYY01004184.1:0-22277 GCA_009176605.1 Armadillidium nasatum
TATATATATATATATATATATATATATATATATATATATATATATATATATATATATATATATATATATATATATATATATATATATATATATATATATATATATATTATATATTATATAATATATATATATATATATATATATATACAGATAAAGGAGTGAAGTAGTTCCATATTTTCGTAGTACATGTAAGATTGAGCATAGCCGGCAGAGAGTTGGAAGAGAAAGGTGAGAAATGTGTAAAGTCGTGTCGCAAGCCCTTCTCCATGGAGGAGGTATGCGACGTTGAGTTCAGAAGACAGTGGTCCGTTGAATCGATAGTATAGAGAGTGAAAACAATTGGCAGCAGAAAGAGATTGGAGAGAGTTAGAAGAGCAGGGAGGTTATGAGACAAAAGCCCTAGAACCTTCTCCAGGAGAGTTGAATGAGTGAACCACCCCAGAAAGTTGAGGGAAACTCCATTAAAGGGATGAACGCACCCCACAAAGAGCAAGCAGGGATTTTGAATTCTCTACTTTAGGTAAACTTTTTGCAACTCTAAATAAATTTTTTGTTTGTTATTTATCTCCTAAAATCTACTGACTATCAAAATTTTCGACTATTTAAACCAAAATAAACACATTTTTCTTTTCTTTTCTCCGAAATCATCATTTTAGGTGATTTCAACGTTCACCACCGCCAACTTTCATCTAGTTATCATGATCCAGCTTAGTGAACTCGCCTTCCAATTTTCTCCAAAACAACCTTGAAGAGTTGGTGCATCTCCTACGGTATCATGACCCAGGATGAACCCAGATTCTAGACCTTTTTCTAACTTCTAAATTCTCCTTATATCACCAAGACGTCAGGGATACGGGTAGGGGAATGCACCAACTGCTCAAGGTTGTTCTGAAAAATTGAAGGCGAGTTCACCAGCTGGATCATGGAGAACTAGATGAAAGCCATTGGCGGTGGTGAACATTGAAATCACCTAAAATGATGATTTCGGAGAAAAGAGAAGAAAAAAGAATGTGTTCTATTTTGGAATTAAGATAGTCGAATAATTTTGGATAGTCAGTAGATTTAGGAGATAAGTAGACAACACAAATAAATTTAGTTGTAGAGTTGCAAGAAAGTTTAAACCATAAAGTAGAGAATTCAGAAGACCCCAGTTGCTTGCTCTTTATAGGGGTGTCGTTCACCCCTGTATGGAGTATGCTTCACACATCTGGGGTGGTTCCACACATACAACTCTCCTGGAGAAGGTGGAGTCTAGGGCTTTTTGTCTCATCAACTCTCCTGCTCTTACTAACTCTCTCCAATCTCTTTCTGCTCGCCGAATTGTTGCGTCACTCTCTATACTATCGCTATTACAACGGACACTGCTCTTCTGAACTCTCACGTCGCATACCTCCTCCATGGAGAAGGGCTCGTGCGACACGACTTTCTACACAGTCTCATCCTTTCTCTGTCCAACTCTCTCGACCGACTATGCTCAATCTTACATGTACTCTACAAGTAAAATCTGGAACACACTCCCTTTATCTGTATATATATATATATATATATATATATATATATATATTATATTATATTATATATATATATATATATATATATAATATATATATATAATATATATATATATATATATTATATATATATATATATTCTGACGACACGACTCCCCTTTTGCCATCTACTAAAGCTGAACTTTTCACTCAAACTTTTGCCTCTATTTTCTTCTTTGACGATTGCTGATCTATACCTCCTCCTTCAACACCCTCCAACTCATTTATGCATAATATTATAATTTCTTCCAAACTTCTACCTAGAATTCGTTATGCTCAGCTTTACCACCTACATGAGCTTAACACTAAGAAGGCATACAGTCTTAATGATATCCCTCCTGTGGTTTCAAAACTTGAGCTTCCTAGCTTGCACCCTGCCTTGAAGAGCTATTTTGTTTCTGTCTCTCTACTCCGACATTTTCTTTTTGCTGGAAGCGTATGCTCATTTGGCCTGGCCAAAGAATGGGGACCCTTCTCAACCCTCTAACTATTGTCCTATTTCTTTAACCTCCGTTCTTTTTAAAGTTTCGAATTTATCCTAAACTGGAAGATTTGAAACTATCTCAATTCTTCTAATCTTATATCTGATCGCCAGTATGGTTTTCATAAATAACGCTCTACTGGTGATCTTCGTTTTCTTCTTTCTAACTTTTTTCCTCCTCTCTTCAATGTTTCGCCTTCATGCTAGACATATCGAAAGCCTTCGATAGTGTATGGCACAAAGCTTTGATTTCCAAACTTCCCTCTTTCGGAATCTATCTTTCCTCTGATTTCCTTTCTGGTTGATCAATACAAGCTGCCGTAGACTGCCACAATCTAATAATGGTGTTCCTCAGGGTTCTGTCCAATCTCTAATTATTTTTTTTTTATTTTTCATTAATGACCTTCTCTCTATTACCATATATTATTTATACTGTACAATTACTTCATCAACTATCCACTTCTATGCCGATGAATTCACCAATCATTACTACTTTCAATTTTCAACAACCAGTTGATTGACACAAGGAGGGTGGCTTTGAAGCAAATGATCTTTAATCTTTCTCACATTTCAAATTGAGGCAGAGATAACATGATCGTTTTCAATTCCTCCATCTCTCTACTCGACACAACGTTCCTCTCAAATTACTTCTCTTTCTAAACAAGCTTCTAAGAGGTTGGGTGTTCTGAGGCAACTTTGTAATTTATTCACACCACCCCTTTTGCTTGTTCTGTATAGGGGCGTTTTTCGCCCCTTTATGGATTAAGCCTCCCACATCTGGGGTGGTTCCAAACATACAGCTTTCCTTGAAATGGTGGAGTCTGTGGCTTTTTGTCTCATCAACTCTCCCGCTCTCACTGATTCTCTCCAGTCTCTTTCTGCCCGTTGAATTGTTGTGTCACTCTCTCTATACTACAGCTATTACAATGGACATTGCTCTTCAGAACCCTCCCGACGTACTCCTCCTCCATTGAGAAAAGCACGTGCGACATGTCTCTCCACACATTCTTATCCTTTCTCTGCTCAATTCTCTGACCCCAGACGAAATCACTATGCTCAGTCTTACATGTACTTTAATGGTAAAGACTGGTACACACTCCCTTTATCTGTTTTCAAAACTTCCTTTCGACTTAAGCACTTTCAAACGCCTTGTATCTAGACATGTCGACCTTTACGACCTCGATCAATTGGTTAAAAATATATATATATCGATTTAGAAAAAAAAAAAAAAAATATATATATATATATATATATATATATATATATATATATATATATATATATATATATATATATATATATATATATATATATATATATATATATATATATATATATATATATATTTATATATATTTCACTTCTGGTTAGCAAAGCTCATATAGGCCTACCAAAATTATTATTATTAACTATTATTATATATATATATATATATATATATATATATATATATATATATATATATATATATATATTATATATATATATATATATATATATATAATATATATATATTATATATATATTATATGCTTTTTGTCTCCTCTGGTGAGCAAAGGCCGGGGGCCTACCAACCTCCACCAGAGCAGGAGAATAGTTAATAAATGACGTGACCTGATAAATGGCGATTAAAAGTATGCAAGTCAAAGGAAGTTGGGGTAACTGATAAAGGGAGTGTGTTCCAGACTTTACCAGTAGAGTATATGTAAGATTGAGCATAGCGGTTCAGTCTGGGGTCAGAGAGTTGGACAGGAAAGGATGAGACTGTGTAGAAAGTCGTGTCGCACGAGCCTTTCTCAATGGAGGAGGTATGCGACGTGCAAGTTCAGAAGAGCTAAGTTCGTTGTAATAGTGATAGTATAGAGAGAGTGACGTAACAATTCGACTGGAAGAATGAGATTGGAGAGAGTTAGTAAGAGAAAAAGAGTTTATAAAACGAAAAACCCTAGACTCAACCTTATATATATATATATATATATATATATATATATATATATATATATATATATATATATATATATATATAATATATATATATATATATATATATTTATATATAAATATCACCTTTAGTAGTCAAAGCTCATAGGCCTAAAATTTTTTATTATTATTATTATTATTATTATTATTATATCATTATTATTATATATATATATAATATATATATATATATATATATATATATATATATATATATATATATATATATATATATATATATATATATATATATATATTTATATAATATATATATATATATATATATACCTTTAGTAGTCAAAGCTTTTAGGCTTACCAATTTATTATTATTATTATTATTATTATTATTATTATTATTATTATTATTATTATTATTATTATTATTATTATATATTATTATTATTTATTATTATATTATTATTATTATTTTTATTATTTTTATTATTTTATTATTATTATTATTATTTATTATTATATTATTATTATTTTATTATATATTATATATTATATATATATATATATATATATATATATAATATATATATATATATATATATATATATTATATATATATATATATATATATATATATATATATATATATATATATATATATATATTATATAATATATATATATATACTATGCCGCGATTACTATATGTAAAGCCTAAGATTATTAATCAGTTAATATCTCAATAACCGTAGCAAATAGAGAAGTAACAGGAAGCAAAAATGGTGGCCCATGATTGGTTTTACCCTATAATGACTTTTTCATTTCGAAAATGAATTCAATATATCGTAAAATGTACTTAACGTTTTCAAAGTTTGAAAAAAAAATTTGCTCATAAATTCGAAAAGTTGAATTTTTTCTCATTTTCTAGGAGGTAGGCGATCAAAAATAAGTTCTACTGTCTTACCTCCATGAAAGTGCTAAAAAATAAATATTAGCAAAAATTGAGAAAATTTCTCAATTCCTACGGAAGTCGACCCTCTCTAGTGATAATTAAGCGCCTGTAAAAATTAGTTCAAAAAGATAATTTCGGTTTCAGTTGAGTATGGGTCGAGTCTCTTATGTTTTAATAGGTGAACGCCTGTGAAACCATTTTAACTTCTGAAATATTCCGATCAAAGTTTGTGTAAGTTTTTAAATTCTTATACCTTTCTTATCAATAAATAGATCAGCTTGATATTCTAAAGACATAAGGATTTGGGACCCCTGATTCCAAATTTGCAATTCAGATTCTTCTACATATTGCCGTTTTTGAGTTAAAAGCCGACATACATACCAAGGTGGTTTTTCGTACTTTCTGAGAATACGAAAGAAAATTGTAAACTTTGGGGGCCTATATCTCCTCAACCGTAGCAGATAGAGGGACTATCCAGGAAGAGTTTAAAGTTCTAAATGACACGTACATTTCAGATATTAAATATTTTTGCTTTATCTCTTTTAATTTAGAAATGCAAGATAACAAAAATTTGATTTCGACAAAATTTTTTAAAATTTTTTTGGAGGGGCCAAATCTACTGAATGGAGGCTGCTCGTAGGATCTTATGATGTTCATATTCTGTCTCAGCATTACGAAATCTATTTACATAGGTGATTTAAGCAATGAAGAAAAATCCTAGACATTTCTGCACTATCCACTCCCCTAGAGATTTCTCACGTCGCTGGCAAGGAGACAGCCTTTCACTTTAGAGCGCTCGATTCCTCTTACAACCCTTGCAAAACTTAGCGTATGAACTGAAGTTTAACTTTTCTTACTTTCCCTAAATTTACCAAATAAACTAATTTCCATAATCTAGCATATATATATAATATATATATATATATATATATATATATATATATATTATATATATATATATATATATATATATATATATATATATATATATATATATATATATATATATATATATATATATAAATTTTCATATATATTTTTTGAAAATAAATTAACAGAAATTCAGTAAAATTATTTTTGGTGAAGCAACACATCTTTCGACACAACGTACTTTCGGCAGTAAAATGGAAAATTATATATTAAAAGAAAAAAAGAATTAAGTTAGAAGGAACTTCTGGTCAATATTTCGTCGTATTATAGAGGCTGGGAACCCTTTTCAACCTAGTTTTTTTTCCACGTATGATTGCAGGAATATTTAAACTTTCTGCAATTGACACCACCCTGCATCATGCGTGATATGGTGCAATATATAATATATATATATATATATATATATATATATATATATATATATATATATATATATATATATATATATATATATATATATATATATATATATATATATATATATATATATATATATATATATATATATTTACGTACATGAAAAATACCACAAATTTTGCTTAAATTTTATTTTATAAAGGAGCAGAAAACTACTAAAAATTTCTAGAAGTAAAAAAAAAATATCGTTGGTTCGATACTGAGGATAAAATATCGATATATCGATATATCGGGTTTGAAAATATCATCGATATTTTTTCGATACTATCGTAAAAAAGTATTTATATCGATATATATCGAAACTTTTGCAACATCCCTAATACACACTCCCTTTATCTGTTTTCACTTCCTTCGACTTAAGCACTTTCAAACGCCTTGTATCTAGACATGTCGACCTTTACGACCAGGATTTGTGTATTTTTTCAAATCGGTGGAATTTCAGTAGACCTCTGGCTTTTGCCCTCCACAGGTGAATATATATATATATATATATATATATATATATATATATATATATATATATATATATATATATATATATATATATATATATATATATATATATATATATATATATATATATATATATATATATATATATATATATATATATATATATATATATATATATATATATATATATATATATATATATATATATATATATATATATATATATATATATATATATATATATAATATATATGTGTGTGTGTGTGTGTATGTGCGTGTTTGTGTGTATAAAAAAGATTTCCTAAATTTCTGTCAAACCTCGTAACTATTTCTGAGTTTTCAGTACATCCAAGAGCTTCGAGTATTTCTGCCTTTTCAGTCTGAGAATTTGATTTGATGTAAAGGTCAAAGACTTGATTCCAGACAGGAAGAGAAGCCAATTTGATGCCATTGCACAAAACAGTTGGTTTAATGTTGTTAGTAATAATATCTGAACTGAGAAACAAAACAAAATACATTGCATTATATATATATATATATATATATATATATATATATATATATATATATATATATATATATATATATATATATATATATATATATATATATATATATATATATATATATATATATATATATATATATATATATTAATATATATTAATTTATATATATATATTAATATATATATATATATATAATATATATATATATAATATATATATATATATATATATAATATATATATATATATATATATATATATATATATATATATATATATATATATATATATATATATATATATATATATATATATATATATATATATATATATATATATATATATATATATATATATATATATATATATATATATATATAAATATATCAATTATACAATGGTAAATATAAAGACAAGGGGATTAAATTACAGAAACTGTTAAACTGTTAGAATAATAAATAATTACCTCATATTTAAAGGGAGATCTAACCATTGATAAAATAGTTTATTCGCTGTTTCTAAGCAAGGTTTATATCCAACACGGCAAGCCCATTTCGTTGACAAAATTCGAAGCTCTTGAATATCGTAGGAGTCGTAAGGAGAATCTATGAATCCAGTCATATTATACAGAGGAACGATCAGTTCTTGTAGGAATTCCTACACAAAAATCAAAACACAGAAAAATAAAGAGTTGGGAAAAACAATATTCGAAGATATTTTATATTAATGGGGAAGTTTGTATCTTTTCAATTATTTATCAATTCCGATTTTTGGTGGAATTTAAAGAGTTTTATCATTTGTCATCTATTAAAGATTTTTTTTTAAAGACAATTAACTTTACAATACCCTTCAAAAATAGTACTATTTTTGATGAAATTAAAAACTCAATATATATATATATATATATATATATATATATATATATATATATATATATATATATATATATATATATATATATATATATATATATATATATATATATATATATATATATATATATATATATATATATATATATATATATATATATATATATATATATATATATATATATATATATATATATATATATATATATATATATATATATATATATATATATATATATATATATATATATATATATATATATATATATATAATATATATATATATATATATATATAATAATATATAGAGAGAGAGAGAGAGAGAGAGAGAGAGAGAGAGAAGAGAGATCGAAAGAGGCAAGTTTAGAAATCAAAGCTTTGTGTCAGACTCTATCGAAGGCTTTCGATATGTCCAGCGCGACTGCAAAGGATTCACCGAAATGCCGAAAAGCGGAGGACCAAGAGTCAGAGAGAAGGGAAAGAAGATCACAAGTAGAGCGTTTCTTACGAAAGCCATGCTGGCGATCAGAGATAAGATTAGAAGAATTGAGATGTTTCCAATTCTTTCTGTTAAGGATAGATTAGAAAACTTTTGAAAGGAAGGAGGCTAAAGAAATGGGGACGATAGTTACAGGGTTGAGAGGGATCCCCCTTCTTCGGCACAGGCTGAATGAGCGCACGTTTCCAGCAAGAAGGGAAGGTAGAAGGGGAGAGACAGAGACAAAATAGTTTACCAAGCCAGGGTGCAAGATCAGAAGCACAAGTTTTGAGAATCGCAGGAGGAATACCATCAGGAAAATACGCCTTCATTGTGTTAAGCTGAGAGAGAGCAGAAATGACATCTTTAGAAGAAATTACAGTATTAGTCATAAAATGAGTTGGACTGGGTTGAAGGAGTAGGACTAGTTCAGGAATCGTCTAATATAGAGTTAGAGGCAAAAGTTTGAGCGAAGAGTTCAGCTTTAATAGAAGGTAAAATGGCAGTTCTGACATCAGAAAAAACTAAAGGAGGGAAAGAGGAAGAAGCAAAGTTAGAGTTAACATTTTTTTGCAAAATGCCAGAAAGGGCGAGAGGAAGAGGAACCAGAGAGATTATAGCATTTGCGGCGGAGAAAAGAGTTTTTGCTATTTCGAAGAATAGATTTTGCACGATTACGAGATAAAATATAAGTTGAATGAATTTCAGAAGTTTGAAGACGGTAATATATATATATATATATATATATATATATATATATATATATATATATATATATATATATATATATATATATATATATATATATATATATATATATATATATATATATATATATATATATATATATATATATATATATATATATATATATATATATATATATATATATATATATATATATATATATATATATATATATATATATATATATATATATATATATATATATATATATATATATATATATATATATATATATATATATATATAGTATATTATATATATATATATATATATATATATATATATATATATATATATATATATATATATATATATATATATATATATATATATATATATATATTATATGTTTTTTGTTTTGTTGTATTAATAGATAATACTAATATTACCGTTGTTATTATTATTATTATTATTATTATTATTATTATTATTATTATTATTATTATTATTATTATTATTATTATTATTATTATTATTATTATTATTATTATTATTATTATTTATTATTATTATTATTATTATTATTATTATTATTATTATTATTATTATTATTATTATTATTATTATTATTATTATTATTATTATTATTATTATTATTATTATTATTATTATTATTATTATTATTATTATTATTGTTATTATTATTATTATTATTATTATTATTATTATTATTATTATTATTATTATTATTATTATTATTATTATTATTATTATTATTATTATTATTATTATTATTATTATTATTATTGACAGAGTTTTTTTTTTTAGGAAAAAAGATTATTATTTTAAGGGAATAAATTATGTTTGAATTACGAAAAAGAACCTACTACATTATAAAACTTATTATTACCAATATTGTTTTATAGTTAACATTCTGATTTTAATAATAAATATTTATTTATTTTTATGTAACATTATTAAGATGAGATGGTATGACGAAATCTTCTCCCCGGAATTTCTTTTTCAGTTTTTATTCATAAATGAAATTTGAAAAAGAAATATTGGAAGTCGGTTTTTTTTAACTGAATAAAATCTGTTTGAATTTGAATTACATCTACAAAACAAATTATCAAATAATAGAAAATCTAAAAAGGAAAATTCTTCTCAACAATAAAATATTTTTTATTATTAACTTGTTAATTTTTATTTAATAAATTTCGAACCATTAAAGAACTTACTTCAAAAAATTCAATAATGTCATTTTTTTCCATATTTCGCCATATCAAAAATGTATTCAAAATTATTTAAAAATGTAGTCCACACAGTAAGATCTCTTTCCATTTTCATATAGTCTGATATCTCCAGGGGCAAATCATATGCCACATAACCTAAAATTAACGCCATATATATATATATATATATATATATATATATATATATATATATATATATATATATATATATATATATATATATATATATATATATATATATATATATATATATATATATATATATATATATATATATATATATATATATATATATATATATATATATATATGCTCAAGTGTCTTTCCATAAAAATCAAACAAACATTAAATGTATGATATAAAGGTGTAAAATTAAGATTCTGTTTCAAGAGGACCTTAAATTAGAACATTTGTATTCTTCTTACCAATTCTTGCGAGATTAAAAGAGTCGTCAATAATTTGTTCTCTGTTCAAGCGATGAATGACAGAATAGTTGTTGAGTAATTGTTCTTTAAGACCAATCCAATTATAATCATCATAATTTACCCGGTAGAAACCCGTTTTCTGCACGTTTATGATAAACCATTTATTTTCCTCTGAAATAAATGTACAGAAACATTTTCATTAATTATTAATAAACACAATGCGCATCATATTTCTTTTATCATTTGCATTCTCATTTCCATCTCTGCGATCACTAGTAAGGCTTTCGAAGTTCTATGATAAGTGGTAATATGATCTGGTCAACTAGTAATTCGGTCTTTTACCCTTAAATACTATGGAAATTTTGTGTGGCGGAGTTTGACATATCCAAGATTTTTCAGAGATGTGTTGATGCTCTTAAAGATCCTCTTCCTTTGGGTTTTTCCTCAAATTTGCTCACTCATAGCAAACTTTCAAATAATTCCATGTTAGAAGTTCTTGACGGACCATTATCTTCCTTCTCCGTTAATTTTAGTGTTCTGTTTTTATCTTCTGTCTTAATTTTAATTTTCCATTAGAGATCTTCTATGCTGCTTTTCTAACCCTATTTGGTCCTATGCTTACGACTCGAATCATCATTTTTCTAATCATTTCAAATCTTTTTTATTTCTTGAGTTGTCTCTCCATTTTGGATTAAATTCTGACTGACCTGGATAGGATTTCACAATGTGGTTGCCAAAATCTTGTGAACTTTTAAAAATCTTTGCCTATATCTCTCTCTGATAACTCCCAACTTTCTTACTAATTAGAATTAAAAGCGCAGCCGAAGAGAACACTTTTTCAATAGGAATATTAGGTAATATCTGTCAGAGCAAACAAGAGGAGAAAAGGAGAATTAATTTTGGTTCAAAAAAAATTTCAGTAGGAGAACTAAGGAGAATTGGGCACATCCCTTCCACCTGGGTGAAAGTGAGTTTAGGGCCGTCGAATAATATCCCTTTAACGATTAAGTTAAATGAGTAGCAGTAGGAAGGCACTTAGCACACTAAAAAGATTAATTGAACCTGAATATCATGTAAGCAAGTGCAGTCGAACTAAGGGTTCGAAGAGAGAGAGAGAGAGAGAGAGAGAGAGAGAGAGAGAGAGAGAGAGAGAGAGAGAGAGAGAGAGAGAGAGAGAGATTTAGTTGAAGGTGAAATAAATCTGCTTACCACATCAGCGATAATGTCTCCTACCTTTTTGACAGATAAGGAAGATCTTTAGTAGAAATCATTCCAGGGGTTTTAACTTAGAAGCGTACGCGAAACTCACATTAAACTGATTCAAGTGATAGATGATACGTCTAGAGAAGTGGAGGAACTGCAGGAGATGAAGCATTAAATTTAAGTGCAATAAAACATCGATCAGAATTACCAATAGTAGTAGAATGGTGTATTGATATCAGGATTAGTGGTAAGGTATAAGTAAAGAGTATACAATAATTGGTTGGAACAGTTCGGTAAACATGTAGGTTTCCTAATTCATTCTTTGAGAGGAACCAAACCATTCAAAAAAAAAAAAAAAAAAAGCTGGAAAATTTGTTTTGCTCAGAGAAGAGTACATGAAACAAAAGATTATTACATGGGTAGGAATATAGATTTTAAGTCAAAGAACTTCAACGTTAAAAGTTTTAAGATTATCATGACGTGTTACAGGAGTGCTAATGTTCATTCAGGCACTGACTCCACCTATAAGACGAAAGATTATGGAAGAGGTTGAAGAAATATATATTAAGATCGTTAGAGAATGATTCAAATATTACCAATTAACAATGTGGTGCTATTCAGTCCTGGTTGCATCCATATCTTTGGTTGAGTTTCGTTAAAATGTGGTTGAGACTCATGTACCAAACTTATAGGTATCCACCATTCCTGACTAACAATATTTTCAGAACTGTTATTGCTCTTGACACGAAGTAAAAACCTCTCCTAAATATATATATATATATATATATATATATATATATATATATATATATATATATATATATATATATATATATATATATATATATATATATATATATATATATATATATATATATATATATATATATATATATATATATATATATATATATATATATATATATATATATATATATATATATATATATATATATATATATATATATATATATATATATATATATATATATATATATATATATATATATATATATATATATATATATATATATATATATATATATATTATATTTTATTCTATTTATATTTTTTCTGAGCAGATTTTATTTTTATTTTGTTTTTATAAAGTTCTGGTCACTACCCAAAAATCTGTAGTGCATATTACATGGTCTTTACAAACAAAATCCTCTACCTGTGAAAGAAACAGATGAGTTGTGTTTCTGGTAATGTTAACGACTGGATAGCCTTCCTGTAGAGTCCAAGTGTTCATTATTGTCTGGACAGTTCTTGAAGGATCAAAAGACTCGCTCTCATTCCAGGACTGTGTTAAGAAACGCCACAGATCTCCTTGTACAGCGTTGTCATATTGTCTTTGAGGAAAAAAAGAAAACGAGAATTCAATCACTTGTTCATTCCACGCCCAATTGTCAGTTTTAATGCCTCTTAATTTAAGCTATGTTAAGAAATTTAAATCATTACTCCAAAATTTTCATATATATATATATATATATATATATATATATATATATATATATATATATATATATATATATATATATATATATATATATATATATATATATATATATATATATATATATATATTATATATATATATATATATATATATATATATATATATATATATATATATATATATATATATATATATATATATATATATATATATATATATATATATATATATATATATATATATATATATATATATCTTCTCCTATGGGCAAAGGCCGGAGGCCTACCAATCTTCACCGGAATTGGAAAATTTGCAACCTGATCATTAGAGGCAGACATGTCCAGTTCGACTTGCACACTTTCAAGGAGCTTGAAAGTGTGCAAGTCAAAGGAAGTTGTTGGGAAAACAGATAAAGGGAGTGTGTTTCCTGCAGACTTTACCCGTAGAGTATATGTAAGATTGAGCATAGCGGTTAAGTCTTGGGTCGGAGAGTTGGACAGTAAAAGGATGAGACTGAGTAGAAAGGCGTGTGACTCGAGCTCTTCTCAATGGAGGAGGTATGCGTCGAGAGAGTTCAGAATAGCAATGTCCGTTGTAATAGCGATAGTATAAAAAGAGTGACGTAACAATTCGATGGGCGGAAAGAGATTGGAGAAAGTTAGTAAGAGCGGGAGAGTTGATGAGACAAAAAGCCCTAGAATCGACCTTTTGAAGGAGAGCTGTATGAGTGAACCACCCCAGATGTGTGAAGCATACTCCATACAGAGGCAAACAACAACTCTGCAGAGAGTAAGGAACTGGGGTGGCAAGAAGAAGTTAAGAAAGCTCCTCAGAACACTCTTAGAAGCTTGTTTAGAAAGAGAAGTAATGTGATCTTTCAAGGAAACATCACGAGAAAAAGATACACTGAGAATATTAAGGATAGCTGTGGGTTTTAGTTGTGTGTTTTCGAAGAAGATATCATAGTTGTGTCGAAGATTGTGTCGATGGGAGAGATAGAGGAACTGAGTTTTTGAGACATTGAAAACAACCATGTTTTCTCTGCCCCAATTAGAAATACGTGAAAGGTCAGAGGTTAGTTGCTCCAAGGCTACCCTCCTTGAGTCTATTAACTGTTGTTGGGAGGGACGTCTTTTAAACTGAAAGGAGTAATGAAGGGTGGAGTCATCAGCATATTAGTGGATAGGAGATGAAGTAATAGAAAGAAGGGTATTAATGAAAAGCAGAAAAAGTGTTGAGGATAGGATAGAACCGTGAGGAACACCACTAGTAGTATATGTAGCACTTTCGACAGGTGTCAGATTTAGCTACTTTTCGAAAAAATCTGGCAACCTAAGCCAAACGGGTTTTTGATTTGCAATGCAAATCACTCCGCTCAAATTGACCTCACGCTCTTTCCTGACACCATTTTGGGGGGTTCAACCCATTGAAATTTGCCTCAAGTCTGGGGAAGGGGCCCCCACGGTGCCCCGTGAACCCCCAAAAAATGGTATCAGGAAGTTGCCTGAGTTTGCAAAATTGCTGCGTTCACCTCACTATCTTTCCTGACTATTTTCTTTGCGGTTCAGTCCTGTTGAAATTGGTTCGAACTTGGGGGTGTGGGTCCGTGAACCGACAAAGAAAATGTCAGGAAGGTCCCTGATAATGCAGGATTGCACGCAAATACAGAAAGGAACGTTAGGGACAGGTTGCCAGATTTTTCGAAAAGTAGCTAAATCTGACACCTGTCGAAAGTGCTACATATACTACTACCACTATTAATAGATTTAAAGGAAAAACGGTGGCTGTCTACAACAGCTTTTTTAGAAATACCGAAAAGGAAATTAGAGAAAAGATCACAGAGAAAAGGATAGATAACGGAAGAGGGAAGTTTAGAAATCAAAGCTCTGTGCCAGATTCTATCGAAGGCTTTCGATATGTCCAGCGAGACAGTAAAAGATTCACCGAAATGCCGAAGAGCAAAGGACCAAATGTTAGAGAGAAGGGAATGAAGATCACCAGTAGAGCTTTTCTTACGAAAGGCATATTGGCGATCAGAGATAAGATTAGAAGAATTGATATGTTTTCAAATCTTCCTGTTAAGGATAGATTCGAAAACTTTAGAAAGAACGGAGGTTAAAGGAAGGGGACGATAGTTGTAGGGTTAAGAGGGATTCCTTTTCTTCGGCACAGACTCAATGAGCGCACGTTTCCAACAAGAAAGCAAGGTTGAAGTAGAAAGACAGAGAAGAAATAGTTTACCAAGGAAAGGTGCAAGCTCTGAAGCACAAGTTTTGAGAACCACAGAAGGAATACTATCAGGACCGTACGCCTTCTTAGTATTAAGCTCAGAGAGAGCTGAAATGACGTTTCTAGAAGAAATTCTAATTTTATTCATAAATGAGTTGGAAGGAGTTGAAGGAAGATTAATAGTTCCGGAATCGTCTAAGGCTGAATTGGAAGCAAAAGTGTGAGAAAAGAGTTCAGCTTTAGAAGGTAATAAAACAGTTGTGCCGTCGGAAGATACTGAAGGAGGGAAAGAGGGAGAAGCAGAGTTAGAGTTGACATTTTTTTTTCAAAATGACAGAAAGGGTGGCTAAGAAAGATTATTGCATTTTTTTAAGGAGAAAAGTTATTTTTTGGTGTTGCCAAGAATAGATTTTTTACGATTCCGGGATGAAATATAAGTTGCGTGAGTTTCTGGAGTATATATATATATATATATATATATATATATATATATATATATATATATATATATATATATATATATATATATATATATATATATATATATATATATATATATATATATATATGTATATTCTATTACATTTTTGAACATAGCCTAAGAATAACAGGTAATATAATTAGTTCTCAAAAACTCAGTATACTTTTGTAAGCGTAATTTCTATGAATAAATGAGACCTTAGAAACAGCCAGTGGAATAAAAAAAAATATGAGAATTTAAATATGAGAAAAAATAGGTTAAAATATGAGAAGCATATCTTCCAAAATAGAAAGAAGCCAAAGAACTCTTCATTTCTTTGTCTAATGATCAATCTCTCTTACTACACTTTTATTTTTCACTTTCATTTTTCCATTTCAGATCGTTGTAGGTCATAAAAAACTGTAATTATATTTCAGTTTTCCCATTTTCAAAAACCATAGATTACGAGAATATTGTTTCAAAGTTTACTTCAGTTAAATCAAATATACAAATAGTCACTAGTTATCTAAACTTAAAAATAAAATTTTTTACTTCAAATTATTATTAAAAGTATTTTTTTTTTTTAAATTAAAATCTTACAAAGTTTTAAGGTAGTTTTGCATTCCCCTCTTGTAAACTTCTTCTGACAAGAAATGATACATCATTCGAATTATTGAAGCTCCTATTAGAAAAAAAATTATGTATTATTAATATGTATTATTATGTATTATTAATATTATTATTAATATTATGTATTAAATGCAAGAACATTCTACAAATTCAATTCTATAATTTTAAATATATTTGTACTTTTAAAAAAGCTTCTTTTTCTTAATTTATACCTTTGTAATAAGAGATGGTGTCAAATATTTCGCTAATGCGATCAGGATTGTTTACTTCAACGTTGATCGGGTGAGACGAAAGCAAACTATCAGCCATTAGTGCGCTATACATTGACGCCCTTACGGAATAATCCATCATTTTCCAGTTTGGTTCAACCTTACAATATTTATGTATTGATATAGAACTTAATTTTTAAATAAGTTTAATTGATCTCAAATATGTTTATATGAAAATTTTATTGCGAAAAATTATTAGATAAAATTCATACATTATCAATAGCCATATAACCCATAAAATCGGCAAATCCTTCCTTAAGCCACAATTCCGACCACCATTTTGGAGTGACGAGATTCCCAAACCACATGTGAGAGATTTCGTGAGCGATCATCATAATTAGACCTCTCTTTCGACTGACTGTCGAAACAAGAGGATCATAAAGCACTGCACTCTCTCTGAACAAAATAAGAATTTAAATTTTATTTTTAAAAACTATTCAAAGAAATTCCGTATCGGAATTAATTATAATTGCCACAAGTATATAAAGCAAAATTACTTTAAATATCGTTACCTGTACATAATAAGACCCCAGTTCTCCATTCCTCCAAATTTAAAGTTCGGAATCGCAGCCATATCCATCTTTGGCAGAGGATATTCACTATCGAAGTATACCTCGAGAAAATGAAGAAGTTTGGGACTGATTTCAAGGGCATAATCAACTTGATCCAAAGCTTCATCACGGCACCAAACTAATCAATTTTATAAACTTTCATCAGTAATAATCAAAATAATACTTCAATAATATTGCTTTACATAGGTCAGCAATGACAAACGTTTATGACTATGTAAAACTTTAATTCATCATTTAAGAATTTTCTCATATATATTATATATATATATATATATATATATATATATATATATATATATAATATATATATATAATATATATATATATATATATATATATATATATATATATATATATATATATATATATATATATATATATATATATATATATATATATATAATATAGGGATGGAGTGAAGTATCGATATCGGTATCAGAATCGAGTTTTTAGGTATCGGTATCGGCAAAAAAAATGACCAATACCGATACTAGAACTTTTAAAGTAACTTAATCCCGTTGCCTTACATTTTTTTGAATGTTCACTTTCTTTGACTGCAGAGTTTTGAATACCGCGAAACAGTTTTTCTTGATTTTCTAAATATTCAATTAATTAATCAGTAATAAATTATTAATTAAATTTTTTGGCTTAAATTCTATATCTCTGTAACTACAGATCCGATTTTAGTCAAATTAGGACAATTAACTCTTTTTATGGCATAGATCAACTTGTTATACTCAATTGTTCATTGATTTAATTACTTAATTAAATTATGTATTTTTTATTAATATTACATAATATTTTTTGCCACGTCGCTTCCCGATAATTTTGTTTCCAGAACATTGATATGTTGGTTTCAACTAAAAGTAATTTTTTGAAATACACAAAATTACTTTTCCATTTATTTTCACGCCATTTCCTTCATACCATTTGGTTTGTTTTTTTAAATATTTGTTTTTTTTTCTTAATTGTTTTTTTTTTTCTTATTCCTTAATTTAATATTTAGTAACAATTATATTATTATATATATATTATATATATATATATATATATATATATATATATATATATATATATATATATATATATATATATATATATATATATATATATTATATATATATATATATATATATAATTGCTGTGTTCCTCAGGGTTTTGTTTTATCTCTTACCTTATTCTTACTTTTCATCAATGACCTCCTCAGCTGTACTTCTAACTCTGTTCATTTTTATGCCGATGACTCAACTCTCCATTGTTCTACGCATTTCAAATCTGCTCTCTCTTTTACTTCTAAATTGCTTCTCGTCTTCAACTTTCCGATTCCAATCTTTCCGGGATTTCCCGGTGGGGCCACCTCAGCAGCCTTGTGAAATTCAACTCTTTGAAAACTCTAATTCACATCTTTCTCCCAAAAAAAACTCCCAACTTTCCTGTTACCTTCGATGGCTCTCCCGTCTCACCTGTGAACAACATAAGTATTCCTGGTCTGAACATAAACAGTAAATTATCTTGGGAGCATCATATCACAAAGTTTGCTAAGGTGGCCTCTAAAAAGTGTTTCTTCTAAACAGTTACTTCAATTATAAAAGAGTCTTATCCGTCCTTTCATGGAGTACTGTTCTCACATTTGAGGTGGTTCCGGTTCCACCCTTCTTTTAGATAAGGTTGAGTCTGAGGCTAAAAGACTAATAAAATGTCCCCTAATTTCAAACTCCTGTGACCCTCTTTCTCTGCGAGGCGACGTTGGCGCACTCTCTCTTTTCTATAGGTACTACAACGGCTGGTGCTCAAAGGAGTTGATCTCTCGCTTTCCACCATTTGAAGACCCCATATATCCAGCAGATACCTCTGGATTTGAAGTTAGGACAAATCTTGGATAGCTGGGCTGCAGTAAATGTTCGCCACACTACCCCTCTCTCAAGGAATCTGTTTCCGTGTGAATACCAGGAGGTCTGGGTATACTTGTTTATTAAGTATAATACCATATTAGCCAGCTTAGAGGCCGTGGAGGGATTGTTTAGTCAAGGCTCTGACATTCAAAGACCAAAGAGGGCAGCCATTGCATCCAGTAATTTTGAAAAATTTATCTTTATGAAAGGGAATATGACCCTATTCAGAATGTAAGAGAAAAGCTACGAGGAGGAAGAGATCATAGATAATTGAATAAATAAGATTAAATTCTTTTTCATTTTTTGTTATATATTTGTATCTTTCAAATAAAATTAAAAAATAATTCATCTTTACACACTTGCGCTTTATTTTTATTTATTTTTTTATTTTTTTTGCGCTTTAAAAAATTTTTTGATTTGCGGACATGTGCGCTTTTGCGTTCGCAGACTAAATTTTTGAAAAAAATGTTTTCTAATTTGCGCTCTAAAGTTTAAAATTTGCATGCCCACCTCTATATATATATATATATATATATATATATATATATATATATATATATATATATATATATATATATATATATATATATATATATATATATATATATATATATATATATATATATATATATATATATATATATATATTATAAATATATATATATAAATAAATAACTTTAAAATAAATAATACAGAAAATTACTTTTGAATTCAGTTCGATTGAGAAAATCGGAGGATTTGAATGAAAAATCAGATAACAGAAAACCAACCAAATAAGTTGACATTTTTGGAGTCAGAAGAAAGCTATCAACAAAACGATTTTCATTCTCACTGAAAATATATATAATATATATATATATAATATATATAATATATATATATATATATATATATATATATATATATATATATATATATATATATATATTATATATATATATATATATATTGAGAAAGAAGTAGGGGCACTTGTAAATTCTCTGTCTTGTGGAATAGATTCTCTTGCTAGTCTGCAACTAAATTCAAATATTTTGTTTATTTACTTTCTAGCGTTGCTGTTTATTCTAAATTCTTCAATTATCTAAATTTCAAATTAGATCACATTCTCACTTCTTCCCCTTTCCCTGAAATCATTTTGATATTTCAGTGTTAACCACAGCTAATTACCTTCTTGTTATCAAGAAGGCTTGTGAGCTAGACTTCCGTAGCAACTTAGAGAAGGTGGTGTAATTCCTTATCCATTTCAGTATTATATTGTAAAAGAACCTAACATACTAGATATTTTCTAACCCTTCTTCTAGCATATCCTGTAAGCGTCTTTTCGCCTCATGGATTTCTCAGATTACTTTATTTTAGCATCATGTTCTCTCTTCAAATCTTCTATAAGAAGTAAATAAGGGAACCTTTCTAAGCACATCGATGTTGCCAACTGGTTGGACTTACTATCGGACTTCTTTGATTCCCTTTTAGGGGGTTCCGCATAGCCTAGGTGTTTCTCTCTATCATATTGGTGCACATTTCATTCTCTTTTTCCTTCAGCTAAATCTCATAAACTGTGTTTTAAGTCTGCTTGTTCTTGTGCTATTTGTTGCAGTGACTCTGCCTCCAGGACTTATCTGAGAATCTGACTCTTCTTCGTTTCATCCTGGAATCGTGCTAAATCTATTTTCAAACACTAAAAACGCTTTTCTCAATTAAAAATACCAAAATCTTTCTAACCTTCCTCACGCTCTTTCTGGTAGTTTGCAAAAAATGTGAACTCCATCTTTGCCTCTTCTTCTCTCTCTATTCTAGTTTCTTCCACCGGCACCATTACTGTCTTATCTTCTAGTAAAATTGAACTCTAATTCCACTTTAGATGACTCCGGAGCTATTCCTCTTTTTAAGATTTTAAATATTTTTAACGGGAAGATTTGGAAACGTTTTAAACATTATAATCTTATCTCAGTTCACCAGTATGGCTTCTGTAAGAAGAGTTCTACTGATGATCTTCATTTCCTTCTCTCCTACTCTTGGTCTTCTGCTCTTCTGTATGTCGTTGAATCTTTTACTTTGGCTCTGTACATATCGAAAGCTTTTGATAAAGCCTGAAACATACAAAGGTTTGATTTCTCGAAAGCTTTTGATAAAGCCTGAAACATACAAAGGTTTGATTTCAAAACTCCTGTCTTTTGGTATCCATCTATCTATCTTTAAGCCTGCACTCTAATTTGCTTCCATGTTGTTCTATAGACCACCACCGATCATTCTTTAAATTTATCAGTAGTAGTATTCATCAGAATTCTAAGTTGTCTGAAATTGTTTCTAATTTCATTAATGACAATCTCGCTTTCACTTCATCACCACCCCACTCTTATATCCACAACTCCACCTTTCATTGCATTTCATTAAGAAAACGTCTCAGCAAAACAGCAAATAACTGATGTTTTGGAGCAACTGACCTCTGATCTTCTATCATTTCAAATTAGGTAAGGGAAAATAAGGTTGCTTCCAGTACCCGAAAGATTTAGTATATTCATATTTCTACTCGACATAACCTTCCACTAAGCCTTAATAAATTTGAAAACATAATTCAAACCTACATCTAGAATTAATTTTCTTGGTGAATTTTTCATGTGAACTT
>SEYY01004185.1:0-5000 GCA_009176605.1 Armadillidium nasatum
CTCAGAAATATTCGAGGAATTCAGAACTCGTTGGTATAACGAGTACCTGGTTGGTCTCAGAGAAACCAGTCGGGATCTTTATCAGGCCAAATGGGAAAATCTTGTAAAAGTCAATGACGTAGTACTTATCAAAAGTCCTGTCAAAGACCGACCATTTTGGCAGATGGGTATTGTCACACAGCTTCTATATGGTGATGATAATAAAGTGCGACAGGTGTTTGTTAGAACACCCGGAGGACAAAAAAATTTGTATTCCATTAAGCACCTTTACCCATTAGAATTATCATTTGACCCACAGAGGGACTGGGGCAAGTTCTACCTCATCAGATAATGTTTCTAGTGATGTTCCAAAGGTCACACCGTCTTTACCTTCTGATAAGAATGTTAGTATGTCCGTCCCATTCGTAAAGCTGCTGAAGCAGCTAAGCGTCGCTTAGTAGATCCTGATACCTCTGAGGATTCGGAATAAATTCTCAATTCAATGACGCCTTCCTGTCTAAAGTCAGGCGTCATCCTGGCCGGGGAGGATATAAAAACTGTATCAGTATTTATCTATTTTATCGCTAAATTTATTAGTCTCAATTTGGCCACCTTGAAGGAATAATTCTAATTTTGACCGCTAGAGCAAAAAGCTCATTTTCATCGAAGAGAGAAAAAACAATTACACACTTTTTGCTTCTTATTCTTGTTATGAAGAGCAAACTTCTCATTCTCGTTCCGAAAGAATAAACTTCTTAGATAAATTCTAAAGGATATATTTGTATTTCGTTAAATTTGTGTAATTGTGAATCATATTTCATCTTGTTGCAAAAGTAAATAACTTATCTTCTAAAGATTGAGACGTAATTGTCTCCCTCTAAGGAAAGCACAAGATAGAATTCGTCAGTAACTAAAAGGTTACTTTAACATCATTTCATATCGTCTCTCAATTATTATAAAAGCTTGGACGTACACGTACGAGGGAACATTCTTCGAACTGTGACGGAGAAGGAAATTTTCTCCAACTATTTTTAACATCAAATACAGTTACTGAAACTTAAACGTCAAGTTCAGTTTTCTGTTTCAAGTTCCTTCGAGGTGTACGGCCATTTTGAGACTATTACTATTATTATTTATTATCGTTTTTATTATTATTATTATTATTATTATTATTATTATTATTATTATTATTATTATTATTATTATTATTATTATTATTATTATTATTATTTATATTTCGCGGTGTACGACGTAAAAGAATATTTTATATTTTGCACTGCTCCTTGTGAGGATTAGGGAAGACATTCCCCTAATTTTCATACTATATATATATATATATATATATATATATATATATATATATATATATATATATATATATATATATATATATATATATATATATATATATATATATATATATATATATATATATATATATATATATATATATATATATATATATATATATATATATATATATATATATATATATATATATATTATTCACATCACCACCACTCACGGGCAAAGCCCTATTCAAGGAGGGGGTGTCAGAAAAATAAAAATAAAGGAGAAGAATAAAATTAATAATAACAATAATAATAATTAAAGATAAAAAAGACCCCTGTAGGACCCATCTAACGCAAATTTCTTAGATGTGCGCAGACACACACACACACACACATATATAATATATATATATATATATATATATATATATATATATATATATATATATATATATATATATATATATATATATATATATATATATATATATATATATATATATATATATATATATATATATATATATATATATATATATATTACAACCTTACAACTAAGATTGAAAAGGCAATAGAACATAAAGGGGTTCAATATGTACCTTTTTAGACATTCAGGATGGTTTTGACAACATCTTATATAGCACCATTGAGAGGACGGCAAAGGCTAAGAATATAAATTCTCACACTGCCATCTGGATCAATGAAATGCTAAAATCAAGATGCTTCGTCTCTGAGCTGCAGAGTGAAAATATTACCATTTCATTCACTAAGGGCTGACTTCAGGCTGGTATCTGGTCACCCCCTTTGTGGACTGTGATAGTCGACGATCTCCTATTCAGGTTGAGCTATGCTAGTTTTGAAGTATAGGATTAAGCAGATGATCTTGTAATAATGAAAAGGAGAGAGAATCTCCACACCCTTGTGATACTCTTGCAAAATACTCTAAATATAACTTTTACCTGGTTTCAGAAAAAAAGGGCTTAACCATAAACCCTAATAAAATAACGATAATACAGTTCACCAGAAAAAGAAAAAGAAAAAGAAACTTCGAACTTCTCACTACTGGCGTGATGGATATAACTCCAACCAGTAAAGTTAAATATAAAGGCGTTAACCTAGACCAAAACCTCACTTAGAATCAATATTTGAAAGTCATTGATAAGGAGGCAGCGGCCCATTGGACATGCCGGTAAAAGTTGAGGAAGAAATGGAGCTTACGATCCAAAATGACAATTTGGATTTATCTAACGGTAGTTGGACCAATAATCACCCATGCCGCACTTATTTGGTGGCCATAGTTGGAACAAAATAGAACAAAAATCAAACTTCAAAGGCTTGCTTGCCTACGGGTTACAGGTATAATAAACACCTGTCCTTCCACTACACAGGAGGTACTATTCGGTCTATGTTTAAAACGAGACAATGACATGGAACAGGAGGATTGATGCTGCATTAACAAATCAAAACAGATGTTACTCCGGAGATTCTTAGGATTCTTGAAGATGCGTCGGAAGCTCTGATTGTGTAAGTAACGTCTATGACATACCAAAAAGAAAGTGCTTCAATAGGAAGTACAAAATACTCCCAATGGAGAGCTAAATCTGGGATAAAAGAAGTCCCAAGTCGATTCCGAGAACAATCTGGTGGTTCGCTGATGGATCACGGAAAGAAGGTAAAAAGGAGGCTGGCCTTGTGGGATCGAGCAACTTTCGTAGCGTGGCTATGGGACCAGCTCCCAAAGTACTTCAAGCGGAAGTCTATGCAACGAGAAAACTTCAAGAAAAGGAGTAAGAGGAGCAAAGATTCACATCGCAACTAACAGTAAGGCAGTCGTTGGAGTAGTAAGCTCCTTCACATGTGAATCTAAATTGGGCTGGGGTTATATATATATATATATATATATATATATATATATATATATATATATATATATATATATATATATATATATATATATATATATATATATATATATATATATATATATATATATATATATATATATATATATATATATATATATATATATATATATATATATAATATAATAAATAATAATATATATATATATATTATATATATATATATTATATATATATTATTATATATATATATATTATATATTATATATATATATATATATATATATATATATATATATATATATATATATATATATATATATATATATATATATCAGTGGCGGCTCGTCATTATGGGCTCCGGGGCTGCAGCCCCTCCAAATTAAAAATACCAGGCGTAGGATGTTGATATAAATATGAAATTTTTGTCAGAGAAAAGTGATTTAAATTCATTTTTTAACAACTTAATACATAAAAAGTATAAATCATTAAAGAAAATAAGAAGTAAATGCATTTGGCATCTTCAAATTTTTGGGTACGATATTATTTTTCAAGCATTGCCATTATTTAAAAAATGGGCTGTAAAATTTCAAGCCCTAATAAGACATATATAGCAACCACGGTAAGATGTAGCAACTTACGACAGTTGTTTAAAGTCTCATCTCGACGGAGGGTGTTTTTTTAATTGTGGAAGAAAAATTACAAGTTTTATGTTTTTTTTTTTTTTCTTGTTCGATATATATATATATATATATATATATATATATATATATATATATATATATATATATATATATATATATATATATATATATATATATATATATATATATATATATATATATATATATATATATATATATATCATTATGCCAGATGCACTTCTACATACTTAAATATTACAAAAACTATTTAAAGTACATTAAAAAGGCTAACATTTTTGTAATCCTTGCAGAATTTTAAGTAAGAATAATTGGGAATAAAAAAAAATCTTATAATAATTTTAATACGTACGTAATAATTGTTTTTTTATGTTGAAAGACGTACGTTTGGCAGATCTGTTTTTATGAGATAAATTTTTCCAATTTTGAAGGAAGATAAATTTAGCGATTGAGTAAGAATAGTGTAAAAAAATGTGAAATTTATATAATTTGGTGTAATATGACAGTATGCTTATAAAACATTATTTATATGAAAGCAATTACAACTCCGATGACAACGTCTGAAGCAGAGAGATGTTTCTCGACTTTGAATAGAATAAAAACTATTAAATGTAGTACCATGTATTAGCGATGTTTTCAATAGAGAGCGAAATGGTTTAAAATACCAGATTTCAATGAAAAAGTAATCTTATTTTTAAATAATAATATCAGCAAGCTTCCTAAGAACTAATCTTATTTCTAAATAATAATAATAATAATAATAATAATAATAATAATAATAATAATAATAATAGGCCTAAATGAAATGAAAGCTAAATAATAATAATACGAATGTCAAAACATTTGCATTGATATATAGATGCTTCCAGTATATCGATATTTCCAGAATAAGTAAGGTACGTTTGAAATTTTATATATATATATATATATATATATATATATATATATATATATATATATATATATATATATATATATATATATATATATATATATATATATATATATATATAAAATAGTTTAAAATTTTACACACACACACACACACACACACACACACACAACACATATATATATATATATATATATATATATATATATATATATATATTATATATATATATATATATATATATATATATATATAGTATATAAACTTGCAGCCCCTCCTTGCCAAGTTTACACGAGCCGCCACTGTATATATA
>SEYY01004185.1:10000-12500 GCA_009176605.1 Armadillidium nasatum
GTGTTTGGGATAATCCCTTAAATAGGTCAAACAGCATTGAAGTACGGTTCAATGCTACCTTATATTTATATATTTATTTATATTTATGACTAAAATTGTAATTTCTCCTAAAGACGTCATTTCTGCAAACTCTGAGATTAAAAGTAAGAAGGTGTACGTTCCTGATAGTATTCCTCCTGTGGTTCTCAAAACTTATGCTTCCAAGTTTTCACCCTGCCTTGGTAAACTATTTCGTCTTTCTCTTTCTACTTCAGTCTTCCCTTCTTGCCGGAAACGTGCGCTCATTCAGCCTGTGAAAAAGAAAGGGGATCCCTCTGAACCCTTCAACTATAGTTCCATTTTTTAACCTTCGTTCTTTCTAAAGTATTCGAATCTAACCTTAACAGGAAGATTTGGAAACATCTCAATTTTCCTAATCTTATCTCTGATCGCCAGTATGGCTTTCGTAAAAAACGCTGTACTGGTGACCTTCTTTCCCTTCTCTCTGACTCTTGGTCCTTCGCTCTTCAGCATTTAGGTGAATCTTTTGCTGTGGCGCTGGACATATCAAAGATTTCGACAGAGTCTGGCACAATGCTTTGATTTCCAAACTTTCCTCTTTCGGAATCTATCCTTCTCTCCATTGCCATCTCTTTGATTTCCTTACCGGTTGCTCTATAGCAGCTATTGTGAACGGCCACCGTTCTTCCTTTAAATCTATTAATAGTCGTGTTCCTCAAGGATCTGTCCTATCTCCAACACTTTTTATGCTTTTCATTAAAGACCATCTCTCTTTACTTCATCTCCTATCCACTCCTACGTCAATGACTTCACCCTGCTTTACTCTTTTCAATTTAAAAGGCGCCCTTCCCAGTAGCAGTTAATAGACGCAAGGAAGGTGATCTTGGAGCAATTGACCTCTAATCTGTCTCGAATTTCAAATTGGGTCTATTTTTTCAATGCCTCCAAAACTCAGTTCCTCCATCTCTTTACTCGACACAACTATATGTTCAACGAAAACACAGAACTCAAACCTTCATTTCTCCTTAATATTCTCGGTGGTTTTTTTTTCTCTTGATTTTTCTGGGAAAGGATCACATTACTTCTCTTTCTAAACAAACTTCTAAGAGGCTAGATTTTCTGAGGCGCCTTAAGAATTTCTTCACTGCACTTCAGTTGCTTGTTTTTTCCAGGGGTGTTGTTCGCCCCTATATGGAGTAAGCCTCACACACCTGTGGTGGTTCCACTAACACAGCTCTCTTTGAAAAGGTGTAGTCCAAGGATTTTCGTCTTATCAACTCTCCTCCTCTCACTAATTCTCTCCAGTCTCTTTTTTTTTTATCTCCTCCGGTGGGCAAAGGCCAGAGGCCTACCAAATTCCACCGGAGTTGGGAAAAATCTATTATCATGGTCGTTGGTGGCCGACGTGTCCAGATACACGGCGTTTGAAAGTATGCAAGTCAAAGGAAGTTGGGAAAACAGATAAAGGGAGTGTGTTCCAGACTTTACCAGTAGAGTATATGTAAGATTGAGCATAGCGGTTAAGTCTGGGGTCGGAGAGTTGGACAGAAAAAGGATGAGACTGTGTAGAAAGGCGTGTCGCCCGGGCTCTTCTCAATGGAGGAGGTATGCGACGAGAGAGTTCAGAAGAGCAGTGTCCGTTGTAATAGCGATAGTATAGAGAGAGTGACGCAACAATTCGACGGGCAGAAAGAGATTGAAGAGAATTAGTAAGAGCAGGAGAGTTGATGAGACGAAATGCCCTAGACTCCACCTTCTCTAGGAGAGCTGTATGTGTGGAACCACCCCAGATGTGCGAAGCATACTCCATACAGGGGCGAACAACACCCCTATACAGAGAAAGCAACTGGGGTGGCGTGAAGTAATTATGAAGGCGCCTCAGAACACCCAACCTCTTAGAAGCTTGTTTAGAAAGAGAAGTAATGTGGTCTTTCCAAGAAAGATCACGAGAAAAGGAAAACACCAAGAATATTAAGAACAGATGAAGGCTTGAGTTGTGTGTTTTCGAAGAAGATATCATAGTTGTGTGGAAGATTGTGTCGAGTGGAGTGATGAAGGAATTGAGTTTTTGAGGCATTGAAAACAACCATGTTTTCTCTGCCCCAATTTGAAATACGAGAAAGATCAGAGGTTAGTTGCTCCAAGGCTACCCTTCTCGAGTCTATCAACTGCTGTTGGGTGGGACGTTTTTCAAACTGGAAGGAATAAATGAAGGGTGGAGTCATCAGCATAGGAGTGGATAGGAGATGAGGTAATAGAGAGAAGGTCATTAATGAAAAGTAGAAAAAGTGTTGGGATAGGACAGATCCTTGAGGAACACCACTGTTAATAGATTTAAAGAATGAACGGTGGCCGTCTACAACAGCTGCTATAGAACGATCGGAAAGGAAATTAGCGAGAAGATCACAGAGAGAAGGATAGATACCGAAAGAGGGAAGTTTAGAAATCAAAGCTTTGTGCCAGACTCTATCGAAGGCTTTCGATATGTCCAGCGCCACAG
>SEYY01004186.1:2500-10000 GCA_009176605.1 Armadillidium nasatum
TTCCAGAAATTTTATTTAAAAAGAAAAACTAATGTAAATTTCTGTTATTAAAATCACATCGATTCCCAAACTTCATTTCTAATTTGTAATTTTTTTATAAGATTTTGATTGATATTGAAAAAGGTAGCAATTTTTGATAAGATTGTTTAATAATAATAATATAATAATAATAATAATAATAATAATAATAATAATAATAATAATAATAATAGTAATAATAATGATAATCGACCCAAAACTTTAAATTTCCAAATATAAATGGTTAAAAAATTTAATAGCATCAGAACAGTCATATACAATATAGTTTATTAGAATAAAAATAACAAATGAAAAGAGTTCTAAAATACTATAGATATAATCATCTATAGTATCGAGTATTTAAAGTATCTATTTAGCAAGGGTAAACTATTCCATAGGTTTATTGCATTTGTAAATGTAATTGTTGGTTGATAAGACGACTAGAAGAATTTTAAAAGAGGAATGCGCGGTATTATAAACATCACCTTCATACAGTTTAACCATTAAAATACATTTAACCTTAAAGTTACAACATAAAAAAATCATGTAAATTAATTTAAAAAAAAGGATAATGAATGGTACCAATAAAGTTGGAGTAAGGCGAGGATATGAAATTTGAATTTTAACTTTGAGATTACGGGAAAATGGGATTAATCTTGTTTGTCTTATAACTGAAATAAATGTGTTATGAGATTATTGAGACAAATCTAAATATTGGAATCCTTTTTATTTATCCTATAACAAGTCGGTATTAAAATCGGTATCAGGAACAATTTTACTGTATCATTAATGTTTGAAATTTATTCTTTTGTAAAGTTATCAATTCTCCAAGCTGGTGGTTTAAAAAAAGATTCCTCAAATAAGTTTGTTCGTATCAAAACGAAATTCAGATTTTAAAAATCTACAACATTATCATTCCTATCAACTGCTTCACAAAAACTTCAAAATAGAAGCTTAGCATTAAATTTAGGGATGGTAATATAAAATTCGACGTACAGGTAAAAGAACCTCCCTCCCTCTCCACCCCCTCCACCTCCCCCTCTCTCCTCCCTTCCCCTCTCTCCTCCCTCCCCAATCACAATGAAAATTTCCTTTTAGCAATTTGTCATTAATTTCACTGCTAAAAATTAAGAAAAGGTCGATATATTAGCGGCGATAATATTTGAGGTAAAATAATATAAAATTTAATCGTACTGTTGGGTAGTTGGGTATAGGAGTTAAAAAAAAGTTAGTATTGTCTCTAATATTTTTTATATTAAAAAATAGCAATTTAATACTTTTTTTTTTTTTACACATTCATTTAACGTATCTTTTTTTTCAATTTCTTAATTTCCAATTTTATGTAATATATTTTTGGTTAAATTTAGTAATGAATAAAAAGGTCAAATACTTTCTTTCGTTCTTAGATAAATCTTTTTCTTCATTAAAATTATTTTATTAGAGAAATTTCGTTCACTAATATTCTATGACTAGAACTGCTTCAAGTTAATCGTCTTCTTGAATCCAAATTAAGAGTGGCTGTAAATAATAATAATAATAATAATAATAATAATAATAATAATAATAATAATAATAATAATAATAATAATAATAATAATAATAATAATAATAATAATAATAATAAAATAAAAATAATAATAATGATAATAATAAATAATAATATAATAATGAATAATGATAATAATAAATAATAATAAATAATAATAATAATAATATAATAAAATAAAAATAAAAAAAAAAAAAAAAAAAAAAAAAAAAAAAAAAAAAAAAAAAAAAAAAAAAAAAAAAAAAAAAATAAAAAAAAAAAAATTTTTTTTTAAATTTTTTTTTAAAACATCAATTTCTTGCAACTTTTTTTTTTCTTTTATTTTCATTTTTTTTTTTATTCTTTTCATATGAAATTTTTTTTTTGACTTTTACCTTTAAATTTTTTTTATTCTTTCCGTCTTTGTTCTTAAAATTTATGAATTTTTTTTCCGGGCTTTTTTTTTTTTTTTTTTTTTTTTTTTTTTTTTTTTTTTTTTTTTTCGTCAAAGTGAAATGAACAAAAAAAAGAAAGAAAATTAGAAATAAAATCTGACGTATGAAAAGTACGAATTTCATAATATATATATATATATATATATATATATATATATATATATATATATATATATATATATATATATATATATATATATATATATATATATATATATATATATATATATATATATATATATATATATATATATATATATATATATATATATATATATATATATATATATATATATATATATATATATATATAGATTTTAATATTTGACATTAAAACAATAAAGAATAAGAGAATAAAATTAATAAGCGAAGCAATTAAATAAGAAACTAACAAAGAAAATTGAAAGCCAACGTACGTTTCCGAACCACTTCAAGGTTCCTTTTCAAGGCAAAAGTGAGAGAAAAAGCGAGACATGTCACCGAAGCAGAAAAATGTACAATAAACACAAAACAGAAAAGAACAAAAAATAAATAAATATGAAAATAAAACCAACCGGCAGTAAGATATGATGATGCCAAATACACAGTGATATTTTATCTGGCTCAATTAACAAATTCATTTGTGACATCATCATTATCACAAAAGCCGAACGAAGCATTGAAATTAATGATACTTTTTTATAAAATAGGATCTTTAATTAAAAGGAGTTGAAGATTTTATGATTTGGAATTGAATATGGAAGAATTTTTTTTTTCAATCAATTGTATGTTAATTAGTTGTGTGCCTGTCTGTATATTACGTTACTAAGATTACATCTTCCGATATCTGATTTATGATGATCAACTCAAAAATGCAGTCTTATAAGGATTTCACCGAAATATTGAACGTTGCATGTGTCACGCAGGAATTTCTAAATATTTTATAAATAACGTCAGCAATTTCAACGTTTCGTCCGGCTTTTATGATGTTGATGATGTCTACAAACGGAATTACATAAGTGTGCCCTAAATAATATCACTGTGTGCCTGGCATCATGATATCATTCTGTCTGATCGTTTTTATGTTATCTAATTTTTTTTATTTTTGTGTTTATCTTACAGTTATCTGCTTCGGAAGCATGTCTTTATTTTTTTTATTTTTTTTTATTTATTTATTTTTTTTTTAACCATGAAGTGGTTAAGATATGTACGTTGGCTTTTAATCTTCGTTGATTTCATTTTTTAATATATCCATTTATTAATTTAAATCTTTTACTTTTTAGTGCTTTAAAGTGAAAGGTTTAAAAAAAAGTTCTTAAATACCCAGAGCATGAGTATCGTAATGCTCTTTAAAAAACGATTATATATATATATAAATTTTTTTTTTTTTTTACACATCACCACCACTCATGGGCAAAGCCCTATTCAAGGAGGGGGTGTTAAAAGAATAAAAATGAAAGTAAATAGAGTACAAAATCCAGAAAACAAAAACCACCCCTACAGTACCCACCTAACGCAAATTTCTCAGGTGGGCGCAGACGCGGGCTTTAAAGAAATTGAGATTAAATGCAGAGGGAAATACAGAAGATGGAAGAGAGTTCCACAAGACAGAGGTTGCAGAAAAGAAAGAGGCACCACAGCGGACAAGCCTGGAGTTGCCTATGTCCACGCAAAACTGATGCGCGGACATTGCACCCCTTGTGCTGCGAGGACGCCGTAAAAGTGGAGGTACACGGTGGATAGTTCCCTCGAGCATTTGCCACTTGTACACTATAGAAAAGTGACAAGGCACCAACATCACGTCGCAAAGATAAAGAATCAAGAGAATTAGAAAGAGCGGGACAGTTTATAAGTCTTTTAGCCTTTGACTCAACCCTATCCAAAAGACGGGTGAAACCTGAGCCAACCCAGATATGAGAGCAGTACTCCATACAAGGGCGGATGAGACCCTTGTATAATTGGAGTAACTGCGAGGAAGAAAAAAATTCTCGCAGTCTAAACAGAACTCCCAGCTTCTTTGAGGCCGCCCTAGCAACCATTGTGATATGAGGTTTCCAAGACATTTTTTTGTTTATGTGAAGGCCAAGGATGTTTATATTGTCAACAGGAGAGACGGGAGAACCATCGAAAGGAATAGAAAAGTTAGGAGGTGTCTTTGAGAGAGAGATTTCTAGAAGTTGAGTTTTTAAAGAGTTGAATTTCACAAGGTTGAGACGACCCCACTGGGAAATTCTATCCAGATCTGCAAGAATGGAATCGGAAAGATGTAGACGAGAAAGCAACTCTAGATGCAAAGGAAGGAGCAGATTTGAAATGAGTAGAAGAATGGAGGGTTGAGTCATAGGCATATGAATGTATAGGGTTAGATGAACAGCTGAGAAGATCCTTAATGAAAAGTAAGAACAGAGTAGGAGACAAGACAGAACCCTGAGGAACACCACTATTGACAGGAAAGGAAGAAGAAGTCGCTCCATCAACAACAGCCGAAATGGAACGATTAGAAAGAAAACTAGACATAAGTAAGCAAAGAGAAGGAGGAAACCCAAAGGAGGGAGCTTGGAAAGCAGTGACGCATGCCATACCCGGTCAAACGCCTTAGATATGTCAAGCGCCACCACGCAAGTCTCCCCGTGGTCCCTAAGGGCAGAAGACCATAGATCTGTGAGATAGGAAAGTATATCACCAGTAGACCTCGAACGATCGAAAGCCATACTGATGATCAGAAAGAAGGGAATGAGATTCCAGATGATCTAAGAAGTGAGAGTTAAGAAGGGTTTCAAAGATCTTAGACAGAATACAAGTGAGAGCTATAGGGCGATAGTTGGAAGGATCAGAGCGGCTACCTTTCTTCTGAATAGGTTGGACTATTGCGCGCTTCCAACACTGAGGGAAAGTACTAGTATTGAGGCATAGAGAGAAAAGTTGAACGAGGGACGGAGCCAGCTCAGAGGCACACTCCCTTAAAACTCGGGGAGGAATGCCATCCGGGCCGCTTGCCTTCCTAACGTTCATAGACTTCAGAAGCCCATGCACCTGGTCAAATGAAATCACAGGCAAAGGCATGGGACCTCTGAGAGGAGAAGAAATAGGAAGAGGATTGCCGGAGTCGTCCAGGGTAGAATTAGAGGAGAATAGGAGGCCGAAGAGATTAGCCTTTTCAGTTGGAGTGTTAACAACAGAACCATCAGAGCGAATAAGAGGAGGAAAGGAAGATTTACAGAAATTGTTGGAGATGTTTTTGGCAAGAGGCCAGAAAGATTTTTCAGTAGGAGAATTTAGGAGCTCAGCACACCTTCGTTTGGTGAAAGTCTGCTTTTCTCGTCGAAGAATATCCCTGCAACGATTCCGATCTGAATGAAAATTAGCTAGAGTGATAGGAGGAGGAGAATTTTTCCACTGTCGATACGCAATGTCTCTAGCCTGAATGGCACGAGAACAAGCACGATCGAACCATGGATTTTGAGGAGAGAAGGATTTAGTTGAAGAAGGAATGAACCTGCTCATCCCATCAACGATTACGCCCCCACCTTATCGGCAGAGACCGAAGCGTCTCCAGAGACAAAGCAGTCACTCCAGGAATAGTTAGCGTAGAAGCAACGCAAAGCCCCTACAGTCAGCCCGATCAAAGTGCCAGAAGATACGCTTAGGGCAGGGTGGAGCAGTTGGAGAGAAAGCATGAAAATTAAGACAAATTAGATTGTGGTCAGAGTTACCAATAGGTGCGAAGATAGCATATTATAGAGAGAAGGACTAGTAGTGAAGCATAAATCAAGAGTGTATATATATATATATATATATATATATATATATATATATATATATATATATATATATATATATATATATATATATATATATATATATATATATATATATATATATATATATATATATATATATATATATATATATATATATATATATATATATATATATATATATATATATATATATATTATATATATATATATATATATATATATATATATATATATATATATATATATATATATATATATATATATATATATATATATATATATATATATATATAGTGTAGGAATGGATGGGTTAATAGAAGAGGAACAGGGGGGTTTCAGAGAAGGAAGGGGTTGTATGGATCAGGTTTTTGCATTAAGAATGATTGAAGAGAAAAGTAGAGATAAAAAAAGGATGATGTGCATATGTGCTTTATGGACCTAGAAAAAGCTTACTATAGGGTAGATAGGAATAAACTGTGGGAAGTCCTGAGTGAGTATGAAATTGAGGAGAAAGTACGGGAATGTATTAGAGCATTATACCGGAATAGCAGGGCATGTGTGAGAGTGAACAGAATGTAAATAATGGTCCAAGACAGGGTTGTGTAATGTCTCCGGGGTTATTTAATTTATTTATTGACAAAGTGGTGAGAAAAATGGATAGGGTAGGGAAAGGGGTGAGAATGAGGGAGCATGATCATATGTGGGATGCAAATGTGTTGATGTATGCGGATGATGTACTTTTGGCTGAGACACAGGAAAATTTGAAAGTATTGATGGATGAATTTGTAAAATGTTGTGGTGATTTGGGTTTAAGAGTAAATGAGGGTAAGAGTACAGTGTTGTGGATGAAAAATGGGGAGGGAGGGGAGAGGGGTGTGGTTGAGGGAGATAATTTACAAATTAAAGTAGGAAGGGAGAAATTGGAAGTAGTCATTTTATTTAAGTATCTCTGGGTGTTTTTTGGAGGGGCTGATATTAGTACGGGTGATGAAGTTGGTCATAGAATAAGAGAAGGGGAGAAGGTGTTAGGTGGTTTGAGGGATATTTGGGTTGCAGGAAGGTTTCCAAGGGAGGTGAAGGTGAAAATGTTTGAGGGTCGTTGTATATCGGTGGTTATGTATGGGAGTGAAGTATGGAGATTGAACGCTAGGAAGAGAAAAAAATAGAAGTTTTTGAAATGAAAGGTCTGAGAGCAGTTTGTGGAGTTGGTAGAAGAGATAGAGTCAGGAATGTTAGAATAAATGAAATGTGTGGATGGAAAGAGAGTATGATTGAGAGAGCTGAACAAAGTATGCTGAGATTATTTGGAGATATTTGTAGGATGAATGAAAAGAGAATGACTAAAAACGTATTTGTTTCAGAAGTTTATGGTGTGAGAGATAGGGGGAGACCAAAGGGAAGTTGAATGAGTAATTCAAGGAGCTGTTAAGGGATAGAAGGATGAATTGGGAGGAGGTGTGAGGTTGACAGAGGATAGGAATGAATGGAAAAGATTGGTGAAGGGGTGAGTGTTTAGATGGATGTGGCCTGCGAAATACACCACTCTATGTTTGTAGGAAAGGTTGTAAGTATATATATATTATATATATATATATATATATATATATATATATATATATATATATATATATATATATATATATATATATATATATATATATATATATATATATATATATATATATATATGTGTGTGTGTGTGTGTGTGTGTGTGTGTGTGTGTGTGTGTGCGCGCGCGAAGTAAATTTGTCGAATGTGTTAA
>SEYY01004186.1:12500-14520 GCA_009176605.1 Armadillidium nasatum
GTATAATATGGATCCGACGGAATGCTACTATTATTTCGTAAGTACACTGAGGTGTTAGAATTATTCTCTTGGATGAAATGAGACTGGATTTATCCTTGTTTGCAAAGAGATACAAACAGTGAGTTGTTTTTGAGAGTCTCTCTTATTATTCTTACTTTAAATTGATATTGTAACTGGAGATTTTTCTTTCTTTATTTTTAATATATTTAATTGATGTAATTACTTATTACTTTATCATATATAAAGCTTCTTCATTTAGTTTACAAAAAAAATATGAAGCCAAATATACTCCTGTTTGCGTATCCTGTAAATGAGCTCCTAATATATATATATATAATTATATAAAATATATATATAATATATATAATATATATATATATATATATATATATATATATATATATATATATATATATTATTATTATTATTATTATTATTATTTATATTATATATTATTATTATTATTATTATTATATTATTATTATATTTTTTATTATTATTTATTTTATTATTATTATTATTATTAGTTAATAGATATAATTGTGCCAGAAACTATTTCAAAAAGTTGTCAGAAATAGAAATTTTCTTTTGAAAATGAGTAAGAAAATAAAATCGATGGAAATTTTGAAAAGACGTTGACGATTAATCGAATAATTTATTTTCATTACAAAATAAGTTGAAAAAGTGGAAGAGATTTTTATTAATAAACTTTTTCTCTTCTTTCTTTAGTGACTATTTGAAAAGGTGAAGAAAGATGATAGTTGTATTAGTGTTCAAGGAATGATAGAGAATTTCCACATTATTTTTCCCTTCTTCTAAAAACAATACTCAACCATTAATATATATTATATATATATATATATATATATATATATATATATATATATATATATATATATATATATATATGTGGTCGAGAGAGGACGTACTTAAAAATAGATAGGAAAAGAAAGGAAACATGAGATGGAACATTGAGAAAAGAGGAGTTTGGATTAAGCGACAGGGTTGCATCATGCAAGGAGAGTCAAAAGAAAGGGCGACAGGACTGGCAACCCGGCCTTATAATTATTGCTTAATGCCTGTAACAATTCCAGAACCATCATGGGAAACCCTAGCTTCAAGAAGCACAATCTTCTGGAAAGCTCTTTGAAAAAGTGTTTTGAGGTTAGATGCTATTCCTCTGAAAGGGTGAAAAACCTCCCTGAGAGTTTAAATAAAACTTAAGTAAGGACTGGCATTGAAACCATCGAGCCGAAAAACACTCAATCTTTTAGAGCACTCTACGAGACAGACTTTTAAGAGCAGATGGCAAATTATGCTGTCCCATGACAGGTGAAACCTTCCAGGGAGAAAATTATATAATATATATATTATATATATATATATATATATATATATATATATATAATATATATATATATATATAATATATATATAATTATATTATAATATTTATTTATATTAATTTAATAATAATAAAAAAAAAAAAAAAAATATATATATATTATATATATATATATATATATATATATTATATATATATATTATATATATAATATATATATAATAATATATATTACGAGAGAGAAAGTGCATCAATGAAATATAAAAGAGACAAGGATTTCTGGGAACAGAGAGAGAGAGAGAGAGAGGAATCATTTGTGCGTATGTGCGCGCGTGTATATGTGAAAGAGAGAGAGAGGTATTAAATTATTCAAATAGACAGATTAAATACAGAGCTTTTAAAAATGGGTTAAGCTGTAGTATATAATTTTCATGAAGGAAAGCATTTTAATTTTCTCTCTCTCTCTCTCTCTCTCTCTCTCTCTCTCTCTCTCTCTCTCTCTCTCTCTCTCTCTCTCTCTCTCTCTCTCCAGAAAAGTATTTATTTTTTATATATTGCATTTTTGCCAGGTTATTTTCCTTTTATTTCCTTTATCTTTTATTCTCTCTCTCTCTCACCAGAAAAATATTTATATTTTTTTAATATTTTGCATTTTTGTCAGGTTATTTTCCTTTT
>SEYY01004187.1:0-5000 GCA_009176605.1 Armadillidium nasatum
GGTTTCTTTTTATATATTCTTGAGTTATTCATAAGAAGCGACCACAATATTAAATGCATATTTTGTTTCTGCAAATAAAACCCCTTGAGGCACTCCTTTTGTCTGAAATCTCTTGTAGGTAACATATGAAACTTTGGCTAAAAATAAAATCCCTTCAACAAAAACAAATAAAACTGGTTTTTTAACTTCATTGGTAAACATAATCTTTTTTATTAGATCTTTTGAAACTAAAGACGCAACAAGAAATATTTCACACATACATAAGCACAGACATAAATACATATACAGACACATGCTCACAATCATATATATATATATATATATATAATATATATATATATAATATATATAATATATATAATATATATATATATATATATATATATATATATATATATATATATATATATATATATATATATATATATATATATATATATATATATATTATATATATATATATATATATATAATATATATAGATATATCTATAATATTAAAAGAATAACGACAAATTGTAAATTGAAAAGTAAAAAATAAAATAGTTGGAATTACCTGAATTTATTGAATAAAAAGTTTCTGACTACAAAGATAAAATGATTAAATCTAAAATGAATATGATTAACCAAATAAAACCTGGAAAATTAGAAATGAAAACTAGAATTAAAAATCTCTATTGATGATGTTACATAGATAGCTAAAGAAATTTTTTATGTAAATTTCAAAACCAAATTTCAAAACCGAGTTTAAGACAGAAGTAATTATTAAAAAAATTTAACCAGTGATACAAGAATAATCGCTTTGTCATACTCGCTTTGGAATATCTTAAATTGTAGAATAGAAACGTAACTGACTACAATTTGACCTAAATGAGCAAAGTGATAAAAGTATGGTGTTCAAACAACAAATAAAAATAAAAATATAACGGCACCAATGTCATCTCTAAAAGAGTAGATGATATTGTATTTAATAAATATATCATATAATATATATATATATATATATATATATATATATACATACTGCTATCTTAAAGGTTGTTGGTTCGAGGCCAATAACAGACATTAATATTCTATTTAGAAAATAGTCTGAGAGAGGTTATAGCAGACTTTAAAATCTTGTTATATATGTATATATATAAATATATATATATATATATATATATAATATATATAATAATATATATATATATAATATATATATTTATATTATTCTTTTTGAAGAAAGGGAAGGAAGCCATTTTAAAACTCAGTCATCATTGTGCAACCCGAGCGTACAAGCCCTAACATGTGCGTAAGTGCTCTGAATCTCATGTTTGTTTCTCGCTTGTTCTCATTTCATCTTAGTTTGTGGTGTTAGATATCGTCATTCACCAACCGTGTTACTCCCAAGTTATTTAAATTAGTTCACGGGATGTGGTATTAATTCGCCAGACAGTTTTTGCTATATTTGTGGTAAATTTACAGTGTTAAAGTAACAGCAGAGCATCATTGATTTTGTGAAAAAAAGTATACTCGGCATAATTCGGACTAAAACTTGGAGATCGAAGATAAAGTTTGGGCGCCTCATAAAGTGTGCAAACTGTGCGTTGAGGATTTCTGAAATTAGTTCAAAGGTAAGAAAAAAGCTTTACGTTTTGGGATTCCTATAGCATGGCGTGAGCAGAAGAGCCATAGCGACGATTGATACTTATGGTCTTGCAATGTACAAAGGTATAATTCCAAATGGAAACATTCCATTTCATACCCCAATAGGAAATTCGCGCCATTTCTCATGATTGTTACTTAGGTTCTTGCAATGTAAAAGGGTATAATTTCAAATGGAAGCCTTCCATTTCATACCCCAATCTTCAATCTGCAATTCGCCCCATTTCTCACGATTTAAATATTCCAGTCCCAAGCTCCCAGCTACCTTGGAAGAAATACTTTGCTCCTTTGAAGATGTAGTTTTACCTGAACCAGTTGATGAATCGATTTCCGATTTTGATGACACAGGACCGAAATGTTTCTCTCAAGAGGATGTTAATGATACAGCAATGGACTTGAATCTTTCCAAAGATGATGAAGAATTAATCGGATCAAGGCCCAAAAGCAGGAACTTATTGTTGCCTGGATTGTCAAACATCTATCCCTGATAGACTACTTGGTCTATTGCATAGACGTTGGAGGTTTAATGGATCAATTCAAAATTCAATGTGATTCATTTCAATGGCGTATATTTACTGATTCTTCGAAAAGAAGCCTAAAAGCGGTAATATTCAACAACGGTGGTATTTAAGCTTCCATTCTTGTAGGTTATTCCATACACTTGAAGGAAACCTACGAAAACTTGGAAATAGTTCTTCGGAAACTCAAATATGAAGACCACGGATGGCTAGTTTGTAGTGATTTGATGGTTTTGTGCATGCTACTTGAGCTGGATTTACAAAATACCCCTGTTACCTATGCCTATGGGACAGTCGAAACCGCTCAAAATACATGGCAGCCAAGGGAGCTTACATTTTAAAATGTCCTCCGTGATACTTTAGTACCTCCCCATAAAGTTTTATTATCACCATTCCATATTAAATTGGGATTGATGAAGCAATTCATGAAATCACTTCCGAAAGATGGAGAATGCTTCAAATACTTGTGTACCAAGTTTCCAGGTCTAACAGTAGTAAAATTGAAGGTATGAAGCTGACCATGGGTTCATGAAGACCATGACAGATCATCAGAAAGAAGGTTGGGAAGCGCTATTATTATTAGTTATTGGGCAAAAACAAGAACTCTAGCTATAAGGAGATTATCGGACGAATGTTGAGAGCATTTCAGGCTTTAGGCTGCCTAATAAGCTTAAAAGTATACTTCCTCCATTCCTATCTCGATTACTTTTCTAAAAATTTGGGAGTTGTGAGTGAGGGAAAAGGTGAAAGATTTAACCAAGACATCAAAGCGATGGAGAAGAGATAACAGGGGAGATGGAGCGTTACGATGATTGCCGATTACTGTTGAATGATGCACAGAGAGATTCCAGATGCTGTCCATAAGCGTAAATGTACAAAGAGGGGCCTTAAAAGCACGAAGAAACGATTTTAACTTGTATATACAAGCATATTTTATTTTAAGTTGATTTTCTTAAAATTTGTGCAATAAAAAATCCAATTTATATGTCATTTTTCATTTCCTTTGACATATCTTAATTCACATAGGTACAGTCGTGAACAAAAGTTCGTTCCTATTAGGCTGGAAATAAATATTTATATAAAATGGGGATCATTTCAGGTTCAGCCAAAAACAGTTCAATTAAGCCCCTCTCAATGTTTTTATTGTCTTTTTATTCAAAATAGAGCTTTTATGAAATGATTTCCATTTTATATAAATATTTATTTCCAGCCTAATAGGAACGAACTTTTGTTCACGACTGTACCTAATATTTAAAAAAACACGTGATGTCCTATGAAAAAACGAGCCATTTTTGGATTCCACACATCTGAAAACATAAAATTCACGTTAAATAACTGTACGTCGATCTATATTGGTTACACGACTAATAGATTGACAAATAGGACATACCAGCATCGTTTTATGTCCAGTAAAAGTTACAAATTTAATAGCGTTTCTATACTGAACATGGGAAAGCAACTGCATGTGATATATCCCAAAAAAATTTTTTTTTTGTTTTTTACTTTTCCTGGAAGTTGTTCTCAAGTTGATATTATTTTTTATTTAAGAAAATTTAAATTTTTTTTTTTTTTTTTTTTTTTTTTTTTTTTATTAAATTTAAGAAATTAAAAAACTTAAGTGACATTTAAATTTAAGATATTATTATTATTATTATTATATTATTATTATTATTATATATTATTATTATTATTATTATTATTTATTATTATTATTATTATTATTATTATTATTATTATCATTATTATTATTTATTATTATTTATTATTATTATTATTATTATATTATTAAATAAATAATAAATAATAATAATATTATCATTATTATTATTAATTATAATTATTTAAATACTAAAGCACCCGACCTAACCACTAATTTCACCACTAACTCAGAATCACAAATTTTGTTATTCCTATTTTTGTTACGAATTTTTAGAATTATTGCAATTCATATTATTTATTATAAATATTTTTGTCATTATTATTTTTATTATTAATGAATTTATTATTACTATTATTATTACAATTATTATTGTTATATTTATTGTTATTATTATTAGTTACTATTATTAGTTATTACAGTAATTAATTGTTGCTTTTATTGTTATTATTTTGCTTACTATGCTTATTCTAATTTTTATTATTATTTATTTATTTATTTATTATTATTATTATTATTATTATTATTATTATTATTATTATTATTATTATTATTATTATTATTATCCTTCTTGTATTAATTATTGGCTTACAGTTATTTCAGTATTATTATTGTTTTTTTTTTTTTTTGTTTTTTTTAAATATTTAGCCTCATTTTTATTATTTAAATAAATAGATTAGGTTAAGAGATATGACTATGCATTATAAAATTTACAATTCTCAAAATTTGTTTCTTAATGGAAAATTAAATTATGTATTTTATTAGGTATAATTTTGTTGGGCTCAGATGACAAATTCGCTTCCCTTGAAGCCCATTTCAGTTTTGAATCAATTCATGTTTGTTTATGTGAATTTTTAAATGAAAAAATAAAATATTAAAGATTATTATTACTATTATCATTACTTTCATTTTTATTGTTACCATTGTCATTATTACTATTATTAATCTTTCTTCTTCTTCTTCTTCTTCTTCTTCTTCTTCTTCTTCTTCTTCTTCTTCTTCTTCTTCTTCTTCTTCTTCTTCTTCTTCTTCTTCTTCTTCTTCTTCTTCTTCTTCTTCTTCTTCTTCTTCTTCTTCTTCTTCTTCTTCTTCTTCTTCTCTTCTTCTTCTTCTTCTTCTTCTTCTTCTTCTTCTTCTTCTTCTTCTTCTTCTTCTTCTTCTTCTTCTTCTTCTTCTTCT
>SEYY01004187.1:12500-15000 GCA_009176605.1 Armadillidium nasatum
AGAAATCGGGTTTCGGCTTCAATTTCATAATTCTCATGTTTTTCAACATCTTTACAAGAACCGAACTTAGGGATTCCTAATAACGAGATGAAGTGTCTTCCTATTTATCGACTTTGCAGTTTTTTCCCTTTTTAGGGCTGATCAAACTCTCTTTTTGTCAGTAACGTCAGCATGAATTTTCAAAAGAGTGTTTGTTTCCATTCTGTACGTTTGATATCAATTATAATTTCAAACATAATTTGACCTTTTTGTACCCACTTGCTAACTTTTATAAACATAATTTGGAAAATCAATTCTGTGTTCGGAAAAAAATTTCTTTTTTTGATATCTGATGATTTTAAAGGAATGCTATAGAAATCCTCCTGGCTAATCACGAAAATGATATAAATTTTCCTCTATGGTCAATTTTTTTTGCTATAGAAAAAATTATTACTCATATTCTGTTCTTTTCCTTAGACCCTTTTTGCGTATATCATGAATATAGAAAGCTTGATGCAAGGTGTTGAAACTGCAAAAGACTATTCAAAACGAAACTGGAATTGAAAAAAAAACACAAGGAAAAACAATTGCAGTTGAACCTTTTATACTACAAAGAAATTAAAAAAAATGGAATTTAAAAAAAATACTTGATAATAGTTAAGGAGTATAATTTCTTTGAAAAAATTTATTACACTTAAACTATGATTGTTAATTTTAATATGAAACGCTATATCTACAAGTATTTTAATTTTTTTAGTTATGATTTATTAAGTTATGCCACACATTCGACTACTAATTAATTAAAAATGACGACTTAATTGCTTTTCTCTTTTGAGTGGTTCCAGGTACATTCCTTTCCAAACACCAGCAGTAGTCGGCAGTCATGCTAATCTCTAATAGTTTTGTGTCAAGAAAAAACAAATTTGCACTAATATACCTTGAAATCACAACATACTCTCCAGTGATGATCGTTCAATTTGAAGGCATCAAGAAGAATTTTCATATTGTGATAATTTTCAATAAGTTCGATTGAATAACCAACTTGATCAGAACCGATAAAATTATCATTATGTAATAGTAAAGCTTTGAGATTTCTACTTGATGAGTCTATAAATAGTCTCCATTCTACTTGAATTTTTATGAAGAGAAAAGAACTGCCTTTATTCTTGTTCCCTATTTCTATACCAGTAAAATGTTTTTTTCTGATGCCAGAAAATTATTCTCTCTAAGACGAGAGCCAAGAAACTGGGCCGACTGTTTTGATAGTCCTTAATCTCTTGTGAGATCACTGAGCTGTGCTTGTTCTAAAGGTTTTGGCTCACTGAAACCAGATGAAAGAAAAATGAAGGCTGTGGAGTTGTCCTCATTGCTTTTCTCATCGTCAAAAACTTTATCCAGATATAAGCTTCGAGGTCCGTCTGAAACTGGAATGCCTGGTTCATGGCGGATTAGTTTTATTGCAGAAGACACATCTGGGTACTTAACAGTTTGCTTATTTTTCTTGTTTACTCCTGAAACAACAGTTCAACATTTATTAAATTTAGAAAGCTATAAATATTCACAAATTGTACAGTGTGTGTTCGGAAGTTAAAATAATATTCCTCCAATTTACTTACCTTGTAAGTTTGCCATGCAAAAGTAGCAATCTGTTAATTGATCCTTTCCTTCCCCACACTCCATAAGTATACCAAATGGTAATGCCTTCACGTTTCCCTTGGTACTTCGTTTTAGATATTCAACATATGTTCCGCAGCATATGTGAGGAGCAAAGTTTTTATTTTGCTCGCCCAACTGAAGGACAAAATAGACATGATAAGAGGCCTTTACAAATGGTGTAATGCTAGATTGTTGCTTATGCAACACAACTTTGCCACACATGTAGCAAAATTTATTTTGGTTATTTTTGCAACATCTATTCATGATAAATATTTCAGAATTAAAAAATAGTTATAATAATCTTATACCACAGTTCTCTGTTAACATTTTAATACAAAATACAGTTATGTAAGAAAATTTCCTGAAAAAAATAAAGAAATTAACAGAGTTGGAACAAAAATCAGAATTAAAAAAAGTACAAAATAAAATACGCAGTAGGGAAAAAAGTATACTTGATGTGCAAAACTGAATTGCAGATTTGAATTCAGCGTGAGTAATAAGGTGAGCACTTTTGACTGAAAAAAAAGACTAACGGTCTTTTCTGCAATTGCGTGCAATGTTGAATTCTCAGAGACCTTCCTCACCTTTTTTTGTCGGTTCAAAATGAAAATTCCCTTAGTATTTTTTTTCCAGTAAAAAGTGCGTACCATTGTACTAGAATAACTGAAAATATATGTTATCCAAAATTATGCAGACCAGTGTTATTATTACGCGCCCTTTACTCTGTCAGAATTAAATTTTCCATTCCTCATTTAAAACGCATGAAACATCTACTTAAAAACAGAATTTCTAAAATATATTAAGAGTTAAGACATCAAATATCAAGTAAAATAAAATACTAGAAAATAGCAAGAGATAATACGGC
>SEYY01004187.1:17500-20000 GCA_009176605.1 Armadillidium nasatum
CTTCCATACTTCTTTTAGGCCCCCCCAATACTTTCATTCCCTCGACCACTCTATTCTTTTTATCCGTCCCACCCTTACCTTCCACCAACATTCCTAGATATTTGAATTCATCCACCTCTTCAAGTTTCCTTCCCCTCACTTCTACACTACCATTCCTCCCTCCACATCTCCTCATCCCCACCTCCAATCCTAATAACTTTACTTTTCGCTGCATTGACTTTCAATCTCATGTTTGCACATTTCCCCTCAAACTCTCTCACAAGTATTCTCAACTTTTCTCCAGATTCTGCCACCAACACCGCATCATCTGCAAAAAGTAAAACGTTCATATCACATTCGCCCTCCATATTTCTCAACCTAATACCCTTTCCATCCTTCTCTCTCCATTTCCCTAACTACACCATTCATCAATAGATTAAACAACCATGGAGACATTTCACACCTCTGTCTCAATCCAACTCCTATGCTAAGCCAATTTGATAGTTAACTCTTCACCCTCACTCTTGATCTACAATTCGCATAAAAAGCTTTGATCTCCTTCAGTAATTTCCCTTTCAACTCCCTTTCCATTAATATTTCGAACAACTTTCTCCTGCATACTCTTTCGTATGCTTTTTCCAGATCCATAAAACATACATACCCCATTTTATTTTTTTCACGCAATTTCTCGGTAATCAATCTCAGTGTGAATACCTGGTCCACACATTCCCCTACCCTCCCTAAAACCCCGTTGTTCCTCACCCATTCCCTCACTTGTCAATTCTTTCATTCTCGTCACTAACGCCTTCCCATAAATCTTTCCTATCACGCTCAGCAGACTAATCCCCCTATAATTTTTACAAACCATCTTATCACCTTTTCCTTTGTATATGGGTACAATGCAAGATTCCTGCCATTCCTGAGGCACTCTCCCTTCTCTACAACACACATTAAACATTCTCACAAACCAGTCATTCAACTCTCTAGGTCCCTCTTTTATCATCTCTCCATATATACCATCCATTCCTGCCGATTTTCCCTTCTTTACCTTTCTCACCGCTACTTCCACCTCATCTTTACTTATATTTTCTCTCCTCATCCTTGCTAACTACCTCCCCATCATTTTCTACCTCTCCCCATTACTAATCTCTCTCCCTTCGTTCAACAATTCACCAAAGTACATTTTATATCTCTCTCCAACTTCCTTCTCTCCCTGTAATATTTCTCCGTCTTCCCCTTTCACTTCCTCTCCCATCTCTTCTCCTCCTTTCCTCACCCTATTTACCTCTTTCCAAAACATTTAATTTCTTTACTTAAAGGTTTTTTGCTAGCTTTCTGCCCCAATCCTCTTCTACTTTCCTTTTTGCCCTCTTGACCTCTCTTTTCATCTACTTACACCTCTCCCTATACTACTCCCAATCCATAACCTCCTTTCTACCCAGATCCCTATTAAAGGCGTCCTTTTCTTTCTTTTCACCATATTCTCCAAATCTTCATTCCACCATTCACTCCCTTTTCGCCTTCCATTCCTTATTTTCTTCACCCCACACACACTTCTCGCAACCTCCACTAAAGCTACCTTCAATTTATTTACATTCCTATTCAATATCCTACACCTCACTCCTCATTACCTCTCTCCACTTCTCTCTTATTCCTCTAATGTAGTCACCTCTATTCTCTTCTTCTTCCGGCCTTTCTATCCGCACCACCTCCTCCACCCTCTTTCTCACTTTTACTTTCTCCCAGCCTCCTTTAACCTTGACCCTGGACACTACTAAGTAAGGTCGCATATATCCGTGGCTGCTCCTTTTAATACATTTACTTCTAATAATCTACTCCTCTCTTCCCATTTCACACATACGAAATCCAACAGTCCCTTCTCCCCTTACACTCACCCATGTATACTTGTGAATATCTTTCTTCATAAACCATGTATTACCAACAATCAATCCTCTTGCTGCACATATTCCAATTAATTTGGTCCCATTTTCATTAACACATTCTATCCCAAAAGGTCCTACTATTCTTTTCACACTTTTATTACCTACCCTTGCATTCAGTTCGCCCAACAAACATATATGACCTCCATTATCAAAATTCCCCACACACTCTCTAAAACTCTCCCAGAATGCCTCTTTCTCCCTAATATATATATATATATATATATATATATATATATATATATATATATATATATATATATATATATATATATATATATATATATATATATATATATATATATATATAATATAAAATAAAATAATCTTCATCCCCCAGGAAGGACTATAGTCCTGTCAGTTGGATCTTTCGAGGAAGATCCTAGGGTTTCACGGGCCCACGGCGGATACCGCTGGCTGGGCCAGGCCTATCGCGGATGCCGGAGATTATTCCCATCAGTGGCAAGGGCACTCCACTGATGTACTCGTTTAACGACTGAGTCATTCGGAGCTAAGCGCAAGGAGAAACAGCTCACATTTCCCGCTCCGGCCAGGCCTCGAACCCTGGACCTCTCGTTTGC
>SEYY01004188.1:5000-22432 GCA_009176605.1 Armadillidium nasatum
AATTGACAATTATGCTACCCTGACAATAAAATCAGGAAGCTAGTTTATCATTGAAAATTTATGAATATTCTGTGAAATATTTTAGAAAAATTACAAAATCCTTTCGCCATAAAATAATCGGGATATTCAGATCAGAAAACCTGGATTTTTCGAGGTCCCGATCTTTTATGATTAAAATTTTCACATCGGGATCCCACGGGATCGGGATCGGAATCGTGATGGTGAATCCCGTACGATCACTGTATTAAGACGTGCCCTACAAGCTCTTTTCAATGGAGGAGGTAAGAGATGAGAGAATTTAGAAATGCATAGTCCATTGTAATAATGATAGTATAGAGGGACTGCCGTAACAATTCGACGGCAGAAAGAGACTAGAGAGAATTAGTGAGAGCAGAAAAGTTGATAAACGAAAAGCAACTGACTCCACTTTGATTGCTCTTTATCATTGAAGATTATAAAACAATCGTCGATGTAATGTTTATAGATTAGGGGTTGGAAGGATTGGGGCAGTGGTTAATCCGTAAAGATTCGTTATTACAGAGGAAAATATTGGCAAAAATAGGACCAAGGGGTGAGCCCCATAGGCATACCATCTATTTGTTGGTAATAATTGTTATTGAAGGTGAATATGGTATCATTAACAGATATAAGTTGTTTAAATAATTGGAGGGGTAGGTTTAAGTGGCTGTGTATATTGGAGTTAAGGATAATGTCGGAAGTTTCTGCAATGGGAATATTAGTGAAGAGGTCATTGACGTCAATACTTCGTGAAGGGATTGAGTGTATTTAGCAAAGGTGAAAGAGTCTGGGAGGGTATACAAGTTTTTGGTTAGGTTTGCGAGATAGTGGATTAAAAATTTTCATTTAATAGATGAGAGGATAGGGCGGAGGGGGATATTATGTTTGTGTGCTTTGGGCTTGCTGTATATTATACCTGGTAATGAACCGGATGTAAAAAGTTGACTGTAATGGTTGAGTAGAAGATTTTGTTTTTGTAGTTTTCGGAGGAAATTATTAATTTTATCTTTAATTTTGATAATATGGGGGAGAATATTATTAGTAATGATCTGTCGGAATTTAGATGTATCTGCAGGTATTAGAGACATTATGCTAATAGAAGTTGTTTTGTCTAGAATAGTGACACCTCGTCCTTTATCGGGGGGACATAACAGTTGTTGGGTCAGTTTTTAATGTTTTAAGGATGGAGAGATCTTTCTTTGATTTTAAAGAAGAAATGGTATTATGAGGCTTAAATTTATTAAAATATTTATGGTCAATTGTTTTTACATTACACTGGTCTACGACATTTTCCCGGTTTAGGTTTTTTCAGCTGAATATATATATTTTCGACACGCTGAATTTAAAAATGGTATTCATTTAATCCAATCAGGTCAGGTTATTAATCTAGAGTAGTTTCAAAATATTTTGAAAAGAGTAAATATTTAGCTTTTCGAAATTGGAATAAACAGGGGAATATATATATTTATATATATAATATATATATATATATATATATATATATATATATATATATATATATATATATATATATATATATATATATATATATATATATATATATATATATATATATATATATATATATATATATATATTGTTACAATTTTATTATATCGTTACAAATCTCCCAGGAATTTGAAAGAAGAGAATAATCTTCGTGGGAAAATAAGAAAATTCTATTCAGATTATTATTATTCTTATTGTTGTTAGCTTGACAGAGTTGCTCGCTTGTCAAAGTTACAGTCTCTAAAAGCTGCTTATTAAGTTGCTTGTCAAATTTTGTTCAGTTGTCTGAAAATTGTTCAGCTACGAAAAACTTTGTTTGTTGTCAAGTCTCTAATGAAATTCATATTTAGAGACTAATGTTTAAGTGACTGTTTAGTGCTATAAATTTTTCTACTACTGCGAATTGATACGTCTGTTAATTCGAAAAGACTTTACTGCAGTTTATACGTCTTAAATGTTTACTTCAGTCAAGTTGTTGTAATCGATTAACTTTGGAAAATTCATCTAAAAGAAGAATTAATTTCAAGAGCTCGTCCTAATAAACTATTTAATTGGAATTAAATGATCGTAAGATCAAGTGGAATAAATTAGGAAGAGCAGCAAATTTCAGCAAATTGCAAGAGTAGAGAAACTAGCAACACCTTACTTTCCATCATTGTTATTGAACATTCATGTGTAAATTAATAATGATTTATATTTTTTCGTTTCATAATTGAAAACACGAAACATTTGTGGAAGAGTCTAATTCTGAGTGCCATATCACCTACGACTTGTACGAAGAGGAGTAATCGAAGTTACAACTTACTCGATCTCCGTAGAGAAGGAACAACTTTTCTAAGAACTCATTCTTAAAAAGAACGTCAGACAAACATCAAGACGGATTTAACAACAATTTATGGTTAGTAGTTCCTTTTCCTCTTTTAAGTCTTGGGTGATTTCGACTTTGAATCATAATTTACAGTAAACCTTAATAATTAAATTGATTGAATTGATTTATTCAAATCATTTAAGTTATTACATACGACTATTTATGCGCAATCTATAGGCATTCCTGTTTTCCTTTTCATATACTTTCAGGAATCCAAAAGCCATTTTGTGCAATCTTTTCTTTTGGAATTCCTGTTATTCACATCTCCGTGCTGTGTTTGAATACTTCGCATCTTTCTTGGAAGGTGAAATTAATTTATAACTTAATTGAACAAAGTTTACTTCAATATCTTAACCTTTTGTAAATAAAACTTAAAACTTTTAAGTTTCTTCTTATAATTAAAATCCCATATTAAAATTACACTTAAATTTTAATATATTTAGAAAAGTTGTGCGTCTAAAATATATTCATATTTTAGAAAAGTTGTTCGTAAAATATATTCATAATTTAGAAAGTTCCCATTTGTCGTTCCTAATTTTTTCTGTAATTTATTTTCTGGAATCAACTAATAATTCCCGTTCAAATCTAGTTTCTATAAGTAACTATGTTTTCGTTCAACTAAGTTTAAGGTTTAAACGTAAGTTCCTTCTATTTGCAAATTTCGATCTTCGTCAAAATTTTCAGTTTTGTACTTTTGTGTCAAAATTCATTCCGTTAAACTTTGTTCCTACTAACTAGTTGTGTTTAAGCGTAAGCTATAATTTCACCAGTTTAGATTTTGCATTGCTCACTTTGAATTCTCAACCTCAGTCAAGTGCAATTATAAGCGTCTAAGCATAAGCTTCATATTTCATATTTCCTAAAAAGAAAAAATTTGGTTTATATATATATATATATATATATATATATATATATATATATATATATATATATATATATATATATATATATATATATATATATATATATATATATATATATATATATATATGTGACATTTAATCTTTTCGCTTTTTACAGCTTTTGACTCCTTCTTCATATTTAATAATTCCTTTCAACAAGCCTTAGGTACCTTGAAAAATGGCAGAAGCAAGCGCAGCAACAACTTCATCTATTTTAGACTCGCTCGAAGACACCATTTTAAGTGACTTGGGCATAGCAGAGGTAACCAACACCTCAGAGGAAAAGAAGAGTCTTTTACAAGCCATTGAGGAGAGAGTCAGACCTTTGAGATGCTCCAGAGGCATCGTAAAGCGAAAAATAACCCTATTACTTAAACCTTTTACAAAAGAACCTCGGAAGATGATAATCCTTCTCTTTTGGAAACCATATTGGAAGAAGTAAATCTCCGACTAGAGGAGGTGAGACAATATGATCACGAAATAGAGTCCAAGATATGTGAGTCTGAACTCATGAAGTGCGACCAGACTCTCTTAAACGAAGAAGTGATCAATTCTACAAATTATCACTTACAATTACAGAGAATTATTCATGGGATTAGGCCTCATTCCAACGTCTCACCCAAAGAGTCAGCCTCACCTTCACATTCACAACAAGATCACTTATCAAGAGAAGAATTGCAATCTATCCTGAAGAGGTTTAAACCTCAGCAAGAGCTTAAAATTCCTGCTCTCAAGTGCCGTAATTTCTCTGGAGGAGAAGACAAATGTGAGTTTCGATCTTTCATCCTGTCTTTTGAAAATGTTTATGGCTGTAGAAAGGACATCTCTGATGCAGCCAAACTACAATATTTAAAAACTCACCTTCAGAGCTATGCACTCAGAGATATAGAACATCTTAGTAATGTAGATGAAAACTACATTTTGGCATTAAACATCCTTAAAGAGATGTATTTGGACGTACCCTTTTTAGTAGATACTCTTATCCACAAAATAGATTCAGCTCCAGTTTTGGACAACAAAAACCTAGATGCCATCCGGTTCTTTTTGTCAGAAGTTCGTGCTCACTTACATGAGTTAAAAGAGTATGATTTGGATTTCTTGGAAGAGGGAACACCAGGCAACATGTTTGTTAGTCACGTAGTAGTAGACAAACTTCCTTCTTTATTTCTAAGAGAGCTGAAATTGAAAACTCAGAAAGAGTATCCTTCTATCAATTTAATTTTGAGCAACTACACCTGTATATTGAAGTCTCTGGAAAAGAATGGAAATAAGACATCTGGTTTCCACAAAGAGAAAAGTAAGGGTGTAAGTTCACAGAAATCTTATATTAAAGGAAAAGAAGAACTCTTCCTTTAATGCAAGTGTTAAAAAGGAACTCGTTTCCTCTAACAGAAATAGGAAAGCGACAAGCCTTCTTCATTGATCCATCAGAGTGCAAATTGTGCAGTGGAAAGCATCCGATGTCTGGATGTAATGTTTTCACATCAGCCAGTGCAAGGAGAGAACGTTGCATAAAACTGGGCATGTGTACCAACTGCTCCAGTAAAAAGCATGTCTCTTCAAAGTGCCCAGCCAAAAATTTGGTCTCAGTCGTCCTTGTTTTATCTGCAAGAGCGGTGCCCACATAACTGCACTTTGTTCATCAAATAAGAAGAGTAAAGTGAAAAAAGAAGTTAAAGGTGCCTCCACTTCTTCTGCAGAGGCTCAGAATCTGGAGGATGAATGTACAGATAGAAATAACCTCTGTATAAATACAGGAAATACTTCTTCTGACCAAATTCTTCCGAACCATGTCTCTCAAAATCAGAAATGGTAACAAAACTGTGTCTGCCAGAGTACTTTTGGACTTAGGTTCTCAAAGGAGCTATTTCAACTGCAATATTTTGGAAAAATTGGAACTGGATGTAGATTCCCTTCCTGTAAGTACCAGTGTCATAAAAACTTTTTTAGGTGAACAGGTACGTTCTTTACGAAACATTAATTTGGAAATGAACATTTGTTGTTCTAATTTTATAAAAAAGTCTATTTTCATTGATCCTAATCTAGATGTAGGCTTTAGTGTGAAAGGTCTTATGGGTGCTATTAATAATGTTTCTTTTAGTGGATATCATATTGCAGATCGATTTTACGTAGGCAGACACGGAAGTAATGTCTCAAATGTGGATGGTTTGATTGGAATAGATGTCATCTCTTCAATGAAACATTTCAGAATCACGGAATGTTTAAAAGGCAGAGCCATTGAAACATGCCATGGAGTTATTGTTTAGTTATCTGAAAACTAAACACTTTGTTGTCGTTAATTGCAGCAGTTAAGTTATCTTCATTCAACCTTGGAAAAATTGGAAAACTAGTCTGCAATAGAAGAATATTTCAAAAGTTTCTATCCTAATAAATATTTTAAAAGTGATCGTATGATCCAGTGGCAGTATTTGGGAGGAGCAAGAAAATTCTCATTGCAAGATCAAAATAAATTTCACGAAATTAGTGAGGAAAATTCCGAATTTGAAATATTGCATCACCTACAATTTGACAGAGAGAAAATTTCGAATCAACAATTAATTCGAGTTTCTATAGAAGGGCACAACCTTTCTAACAAACTCAAGAAATAACATCTGATCAGTTTCAAGGCTGTTTTCAACTACAATTTACGGTTAGTAGTCCTTCTTTCCTCTGTTAAGTTTTGTGTGTTTGCAAATTTAAAGTCTCATATGCTTCAAACTTAATTGATTCGATTATTGAATTAATAGTTTTGTGTATTTGCAACTTTGAATTCTAATTTACTTCAAACTTTAATTATTGATTTAACTAATTTGATTGGTTTATTCAAAATTATTCATTAGCAATAAAACACGATTCAAACTTTAATAATTAAATTGATTGAATTGATTTATTCAAATCATTTAAGTTATTACATACGACTATTTATATATAAACTCTAAATATTCCTGTTTTCTTTTTATATACTTTCAGGAATCTGAAAGCCGATTTGAACAAACATTTCTCTTTGGAATTTCCGGGTTTTCAAATCTCCGTGCTGTGCTTAGAGTGCTTATCGTTAGGAAGGTGAAATTAATTTATAACTGCGCTCGAACAAAGTTTACTTCAATATCTTACCTTTTGTAAAATAAACTTATAACTTTTAAGTTTCTTCTTATAATTAAAATCCCATATTAAAATTACACTTAAATTTTAATAATATATATATATATATATATATATATATATATATATATATATATATATATATATATATATATATATATATATATATATATATATATATATATATATATATATATATATATATATATATATATATATATATATATATATATATATATATATATATATATATATATATATATATATATATATATATATATATATATATATATATATATATATATATATATATATATATATATATATATATATCATATATATATATATATATATATATATATATATATATATATATATATATATATATATATATATATATATATATATATATATATATATATATATATATATATATATATATATATATATATATATATATATATATATATATATATATATATATATATATATATATATATATATATAAGAGAGGATAAGGAGTGAAACGGAAAACTAGAGAAGTATTACAAGGAGAGAAGGAAGTTGAAGAGAAATGGAAAATGTACTTTAGTGAATTGCTGAACGAAGGGAGAGAGATTTGTAAAGGGGGAGGGGTAGAAAATGATGGGGATGTAGTTAGAGAGGAAGAGGAGATAAATATTAGTAAAGAGTCACTGTAAGGAGCGGAGAGAAAAGTAAATATGAAAATCGGCAGGAATGGATGGTATATATGGAGAGATGATAAAGGAAGGACCTAGAGAGGTGACTGACTGGTTGGTCAGAAAGTTTAATGTGTGTTGGAGAGAAGGAGGGTGCCTCAGGAATGGTAGAATATTTGCATTGTACCTATATACAAAGATGGTGTGTAAAAATAATAGGGAATTAGTCTGCTGAGTGTGATAGGGAAGATATTATGGGAAAGTGTTAGTGATAAGAATGAAAAAAATAATTCAAAATTTTGTAAACAAACTTAATACTAGCTCTTTTCAAAATTGAAATTTTAGAACAGCCTTTTCTTTTTCTATTTTAATTAAGAAAAAAATTAATTGAAAATATAACGTAAATCTATATTATTTTAATTCAAAATACGAAGATTTAAATGAATTTGAATAAATAAATGAAAGCTTGAAAATAAAATGAAAAATTTGTATTTTCCACCTCAAATTTATTTCAAATTAAATTAAATTTCAAATTAAAGTTATAATTAATTAAAAATAATATAATATAAGAGAACTTTACTTTTTATAGAAACCCTGAAGACTAAAATAAACAGTACTATGACTGGCTTTCCAATTTTAAAGTAAATAAACCAAACTAAGTAATACATTAGCCTAAAAGAAGTAATTAAAATCAATAAAAATGCAATAGTTACTCACCAGAAAATAAAGAGCTTCAAAAGCCAAACTAAATTGTAGCATTAATGGTTTCCTAAACATAAATTTAGGACTAGCTCCTTTTAAAGGTTATATTTAAATTATTGTGTATTTAAAAACAAAGGGTCCTTTCAAACTGAATAATTGCCATTCAAATACCAGGGCAATAAATTTTCAACTCCTTATACCACAAATTATAACCTTTAAGTATGTAGAAATTTGTAATTGTCAATTTTAAACCAATAGAATGGCTAACAGGTTTACCTTAAATCAGATAATTAAATATTAAACTAGACAAATTTTAGTATAGGGCAAACTGTCTAAGAATCAAGACAGTCAAGTTCTAAATGAAATTATAGTATAATATAGGTTCAAGAACTCAATTTAAATTCCTAATAACTAAATAACAACCAATGTATAAAGGTTAATACATTAAGTTCTGGAAGATTTTACATCAATGTGCGGGAGATATAATTTTTAAATGTACTCTTGTTTAATCTTGTTAAACGTGGTAAGAGCCAAGTACCTACCATGTTAAAACATAATAACAACAAATTTTGATGTTGTCATTCAAAAAGCTATCTAGCTTTAGGGTGTATATTGAAAAACCATTGATGGTTTTATCTACTAAGAAGCAGAATGTAATTGTTACTCCTCTTCCCAGTGACTATACTAACCCGGCGAAAATTCACCAGGAAAAAGAGTAACAAGTTCCTCCCTTAACGCAATCAACAACGAAACTTGTTCGTCAACTATACCAAGAAACCAGCTAAAGGGGGTTGAAGTAGATGTAAAGAGAGAATAGAGATTAAAAAATTGACAAGAAGTGTCTAAGCTCTGGGTGAAATGTAAATAACAGTTAGGAAAAATATAGAACCTAACCTTAATGTAATTGTTATATAGAAGAAAAATATTAAAAATTACTTGAAGAATATGTATTGAAGCAACAACTATTGGGAAATATATAAAAAAAAAATTGGTTGTGCTGGGACTAAACAACGTTTGTTGTTGTGAAATTTCCCCAACCGGCGGTCGGGAAAAATACACAATCTCCAAAATCACGTTTGGGGAAATTATAACGATCGATCTCGTTATAATATACAGATATGTCAATTTAGGTAAGTTTCGCAATTGAAAATTTGCCGATAATCGATTATATCGGCTAATATCGGTGCCGATTATAGTAAACCAAATATCGGTTTCAAAAGTTATTGAAATGAAAGGATATCAGTTTATGACGTTTGTTAGAATTGGAAATCGATTTATGAAATAAATATATCGAATTAACAGTATAAAACGATTTATCGGTATAATATCGGTTCAGTAATTGTATTAATCAAACATATGGATTAATTAAATTAATTTTTTTTGTAGTGGAAAATCAAATTAGAAATCTATGTAAGGATACTTTTAACTTAACAATCTATATCTTCACAAATCAAATTTTTTTTTTTTTTTTTTTTTTTTTTTTTTTTTTTTTTTTTTTTTTTAATTAAAATAATAAGGATTTTACAACTTTTATTCCTACTAAACTTTTTTTAAAAATTTAAAAATTGAGTGAAAAGAGTTAAAATTTGCTTTGTCGAAATTCATTTAAATCATAGTATTTTAATTAAAATAATAGAGATTTAATCAAATTTTTATCTCTCAGAATTTTTTTAAAACTTAAAAATAAGATGAAAATATGTATATTTTCTTTCTCAAAAATCAATTTTAGTATTTTTAATTAAAATAATATGAATTTAATAATTTTTTTCTTATTGAAATTTTTAACAGCATAAAAATTAGATGAAATTAGGTAAATTTGCTTTCTCAAAATTCATCTAAATCTTTGAGATTTTTAGTATAATAAAATTTATTTATTAAAATATTTTCTTTCTGAAATTACTTTAAAAGTTTTTTTAAAGCTTAAAAATTTGATGAAAATAGGCATATTTGCTTTCTCAGAAATAATTTTTGATTTGTATTTTTAATTAATAAAATATGAAGTAAATCTAATTTTTTGTTCATTAACGATAAAATTTGTGAAAATAGGTAAATTTCCTTTCCCAAATTTTTTATATATCTTCGTAATTTTTAGTATAATAATATTTATTTAATTCAATATTTAATTAATTAAATTATTTCAAAAGTTTAAAAATTACATTAAAATATTTTGAGAACCATTCATATCATAGTGTTTTTAATTAAAATAATTTGGATTTTTTCAATTTTTACTCATTTTAAACTTTTTAAAAGCCTAAAAACTGAGTGAAAAGTATTAAATTTGCTTTGTCAAAATTCATTTAAATCTTAGTATTTTTAATTAAAATAAAACATTTATTCAAATTTTTGTCGTTTAGAAACTTTTTTTTTTTTTTAAAAATTAATTAGATGAAAATACGTATAGTTTTTCCTTTCTCAAAAATCAATATTTGTATTTTTAATTAGAAATTAGCAAAGTTTGCTTTCTCAAACTCATTTAAGATTTCGAAATTTTTAAACCATAGTGTTTTTATATAAAATCAATATTTGTATTTTTAATTAGAAATTAGCAAAGTTTGCTTTCTCAAACTCATTTAAGATTTCGAAATTTTTAAACCATAGTGTTTTTATATAAAATAATACTGATTTTTTCCGTTTTTACTCCTAAATAATTTAAAGCTTAAAAATTGAGTGAAAAGAGTCAAATTTTCTTCTTCAAAATTCATTTAAATCTTAGAATTTTTAATTAAATGAATACAGGTTTATTCAATATTTTATCGTTCTGAAATTTTTTTAAATCTTAAAAATTAATAAAATATCGTATATTTGCTCTAACAAAAATATAATCCTTTGTATTTTTAATTAAAATAATATGAATTTAATACAATTTTTTTCTTATTGAAATTTTTAACAGCATAAAAATTATATGAAATTAGCTCAATTTGCTTTCTCAAAATTCATCTAAATCTTCGAAATTTTTAGTTCAATAATATTTATTAATTGCAATTTTTCGTTCACAAATTATTTTAAAAGCTTAAAAATTACATGAAAATAGGTAAATTTCTATAATAAGAATCATTTAAATCTGAACTTTTATTTAAAATAATAAGGATTTTTATTAATTTTTACTTATACGAAATTTTTTAAAAGTTTAAAACAACTAAAAAAAGGTGAATTTGCTTTCTCAAAATTCATTGAAATCTAGCATTTTTAAATAAATTAATACACTTTAATTATAAAGTTTGTCGTTCTAATATTATTTTTAAAGCTTTAAATTTAGATGATAATAGGCATATTTGCTTTCTCAAAAATAATTTTAGCTTTGTGTTTTTAATTAAGAAAATTAGAATTTAATTTAATTCCTTTCTGTAATTTTTAATAGTATAAATATTATCTGAAATTAGCTAAATTTGCTTTCTCAAAATTCATATAAATCTTTGTAATATTTGTATAATAATATTTATATATTTCAATAATTAAATTATGAAATTATTTTGAAAACTTGAAAATTACATATAAATAGGTAAAATTCTATTATGAGAATCATTTAAATCATAGTATTTTTAATTAAAATAATAAGGATTTTACAACTTTTATTCCTACTAAACTTTTTTAAAAATTTAAAAATTGAGTGAAAAGAGTTAAAATTTGCTTTGTCGAAATTTATTTAAATCATAGTATTTTAATTAAAATATTAGTAATTTAATCAAATTTTTATCTTTCAGAATTTTTTTAAAACTTAAAAATAAGATGAAAATGTGTATTTTCTTTCTCACAAATCAATCATATTATTTTTATTAAACTAATATGAATTTAATACAATTTTTCTCTTATTGAAATTTTAAACAGCATAAAAATTAGATGAAATTAGGTAAAATTGCTTGCTCAAAATTCATCTAAATCTTTATAAATAATTTTTGATTTGTATTTTTAATTAATAAAATATGAAGTAAATCTAATTTTTTGTTCATTAAAATTTTTAAATGAATAAAATTTGTAAAAATAGGTAAATTTCCTTTCCCAAATTTTTTATATATCTTCGTAATTTTTAGTATAATAATATTTATTTAATTAAATTATTTGAAAAGTTTAAAAATTACATTAAAATATTTTGAGAACCATTTATATCATAGTGTTTTTAATTAAAATAATTTGGATTTTTTCAATTTTTACTCATTTTAAACTTTTTAAAAGCCTAAAAACTGAGTGAAAAGTATTAAATTTGCTTTGTCAAAATTCATTTAAATCTTAGTATTTTTAATTAAAATAAAACATTTATTCAAATTTTTGTCGTTCAGAAATTTTTTTTTAAGCTTAAAAATTAGATGAAAATACGTATATTTCCTTTCTCAAAAATCAATATTTGTATTTTTAATTTGAAATTAGCTAAGTTTGCTTTCTCAAACTCATCTAAATCTTCGAAATTTTTAAATCATAGTGTTTTTATATAAAATAATACTGATTTTTTCAATTTTTACTCCTAAATTATTTTAAAAGCTTATAAATAAAGTGAAAAGAGTCAAATTTTCTTTTTCAAAATTCATTTAAATCTTAGAATTTTTAATTAAATAAATACAGGTTTATTCAATCTTTTATCGTTCTGAATTTTTTTAAAGCTTAAAAATTAGATGAAAATTCGTATATTTCCTTTCCCAAAAAAGCAATCTTTGTATTTTTAATTAAAATAATACGAATTTAATACAATTTTTTTCTTATTGAAATTTTTAACAGCATAAAAATTATATGAAATTAGCTCAATTTGCTTTCTCAAAATTCATCTAAATCTTCGAAATTTTTAGTTCAATAATATTTATTAATTGCAATTTTTCGTTCACAAATTATTTTAAAAGCTTAAAAATTACATGAAAAAAGGTAAATTTCTGTAATGAAAATGATTTAAATCAGAATTTTTATTTAAAATAATAAGGATTTTTTTTTAATTTTTACTCCTACGAAATTTTTTAAAAGTTTAAAACCTAACTGAAAAGAGGTGAATTTGCTTTCTCAAAATTCATTGAAATCATAGCATTTTTAAATAAAAGAATAATTATAAAATTTGTCGTTCTAATATTTTTTTAGAGTTTAAAATTTTGATGATAATAGGCATATTTGCTTTCTCAAAAATAATTTTAGCTTTGTATTTTTAATTAAGAAAATTAGAATTTAATTTAATTCCTTTCTGTAATTTTTAATAGTATAAATATTATCTGAAATTAGCTAAATTTGCTTTCTCAAAATTCATATAAATCTTCGTAATATTTGTATAATAATATTTATATATTTCAATAATTAAATTATTAAATTATTTTGAAAATTTTAAAATTACATATAAATAGGTAAATTTCTAATATGTGAATCATTTAAATTTATATTAAATTACATATAAATAGGTAAATTTCTAATATGTGAATCATTTATATCATAGTATTTTTAATTAAAATAATAAGGATTTTACAACTTTTATTCCTACTAAACTTTTTTAAAAATTTAAAAATTGAGTGAAAAGAGTTAAAATTTGCTTTGTCGAAATTCATTTAAATCATAGTATTTTAATTAAAATAATAGAGATTTAATTAAATTTTTATCTCTCAGATTTTTTTTAAAAACTTATAAAATAAGATGAAAATATGTATATTTTCTTTCTCAAAAATCAATTTTAGTATTTTTAATTAAAATAATATGAATTTAATAATTTTTTTCTTATTGAAATTTTTAACAGCATAAAAATAGATGAAATTAGGTAAATTTGCTTTCTCAAAATTCATCTAAATCTTTGAGATTTTTAGTATAATAAAATTTATTTATTAAAAATATTTCTTTCTGAAATTACTTTAAAAGTTTTTTTTAAAGCTTAAAAATTTGATGAAAATAGGCATATTTGCTTTCTCAGAAATAATTTTTGATTTGTATTTTTAATTAATAAAATATGAAGTAAATCTAATTTTTTGTTCATTAACGATAAAATTTGTGAAAATAGGTAAATTTCCTTTCCCAAATTTTTTATATATCTTCGTAATTTTTAGTATAATAATATTTATTTAATTCAATATTTAATTAATTAAATTATTTCAAAAGTTTAAAAATTACATTAAAATATTTTGAGAACCATTCATATCATAGTGTTTTTAATTAAAATAATTTGGATTTTTTCAATTTTTACTCATTTTAAACTTTTTTAAAGCCTAAAAACTGAGTGAAAAGTATTAAATTTGCTTTGTCAAAATTCATTTAAATCTTAGTATTTTTAATTAAAATAAAACATTTATTCAAATTTTTGTCGTTTGGAAACTTTTTTTTTTAAAGCTTAAAAATTAGATGAAAATACGTATAGTTTTTCCTTTCTCAAAAATCAATATTTGTATTTTTAATTAGAAATTAGCAAAGTTTGCTTTCTCAAACTCATTTAAGATTTCGAAATTTTTAAACCATAGTGTTTTTATATAAAATAATACTGATTTTTTCCGTTTTTACTCCTAAATAATTTAAAGCTTAAAAATTGAGTGAAAAGAGTCAAATTTTCTTCTTCAAAATTCATTTAAATCTTAGAATTTTTAATTAAATGAATACAGGTTTATTCAATATTTTATCGTTCTGAAATTTTTTTAAATCTTAAAAATTAATAAAATATCGTATATTTGCTCTAACAAAAATATAATCCTTGTATTTTTAATTAAAATAATATGAATTTAATACAATTTTTTTCTTATTGAAATTTTTAACAGCATAAAAATTATGAAATTAGCTCAATTTGCTTTTTCAAAATTCATCTAAATCTTCGAAATTTTTAGTTCAATAATATTTATTAATTGCAATTTTTCGTTCACAAATTATTTTAAAAGCTTAAAAATTACATGAAAATAGGTAAATTTCTATAATAAGAATCATTTAAATCTGAACTTTTATTTAAAATAATAAGGATTTTTATTAATTTTTACTTATACGAAATTTTTTAAAAGTTTAAAACAACTAAAAAAAGGTGAATTTGCTTTCTCAAAATTCATTGAAATCTAGCATTTTTAAATAAATTAATACACTTTAATTATAAAGTTTGTCGTTCTAATATTATTTTTAAAGCTTTAAATTTAGAGAATAATAGGCATATTTGCTTTCTCAAAAATAATTTTAGCTTTGTGTTTTTAATTAAGAAAATTAGAATTTAATTTAATTCCTTTCTGTAATTTTTAATAGTATAAATATTATCTGAAATTAGCTAAATTTGCTTTCTCAAAATTCATATAAATCTTTGTAATATTTGTATAATAATATTTATATATTTCAATAATTAAATTATGAAATTATTTTGAAAACTTGAAAATTACATATAAATAGGTAAAATTCTATTATGAGAATCATTTAAATCATAGTATTTTTAATTAAAATAATAAGGATTTTACAACTTTTATTCCTACTAAACTTTTTTAAAAATTTAAAAATTGAGTGAAAAGAGTTAAAATTTGCTTTGTCGAAATTTATTTAAATCATAGTATTTTAATTAAAATATTAGTAATTTAATCAAATTTTTATCTTTCAGAATTTTTTTTAAAACTTAAAAATAAGATGAAAATGTGTATTTTCTTTCTCACAAATCAATCATATTATTTTTATTAAACTAATATGAATTTAATACAATTTTTCTCTTATTGAAATTTTAAACAGCATAAAAATTAGATGAAATTAGGTAAAATTGCTTGCTCAAAATTCATCTAAATTTTTATAAATAATTTTTGATTTGTATTTTTAATTAATAAAATATGAAGTAAATCTAATTTTTTGTTCATTAAAATTTTTAAATGAATAAAATTTGTAAAAATAGGTAAATTTCCTTTCCCAAATTTTTTATATATCTTCGTAATTTTTAGTATAATAATATTTATTTAATTAAATTATTTGAAAAGTTTAAAAATTACATTAAAATATTTTAAGAACCATTCATATCATAGTGTTTTTAATTAAAATAATTTGGATTTTTTCAATTTTTACTCATTTTAAACTTTTTAAAAGCCTAAAAACTGAGTGAAAAGTATTAAATTTGCTTTGTCAAAATTCATTTAAATCTTAGTATTTTTAATTAAAATAAAACATTTATTCAAATTTTTGTCGTTCAGAAATTTTTTTTTTAAGCTTAAAAATTAGATGAAAATACGTATAGTTTTTCCTTTCTCAAAAATCAATATTTGTATTTTTAATTTGAAATTAGCTAAGTTTGCTTTCTCAAACTCATCTTAAATCTTCGAAATTTTTAAATCATAGTGTTTTTATATAAAATAATACTGATTTTTTCAATTTTTACTCCTAAATTATTTTAAAAGCTTATAAATAAAGTGAAAAGAGTCAAATTTTCTTTTTCAAAATTCATTTAAATCTTAGAATTTTTAATTAAATAAATACAGGTTTATTCAATCTTTTATCGTTCTGAATTTTTTTAAAGCTTAAAAATTAGATGAAAATTCGTATATTTCCTTTCCCAAAAAAGCAATCTTTGTATTTTTAATTAAAATAATACGAATTTAATACAATTTTTTTCTTATTGAAATTTTTAACAGCATAAAAATTATATGAAATTAGCTCAATTTGCTTTCTCAAAATTCATCTAAATCTTCGAAATTTTTAGTTCAATAATATTTATTAATTGCAATTTTTCGTTCACAAATTATTTTAAAAGCTTAAAAATTACATGAAAAAAGGTAAATTTCTGTAATGAAAATGATTTAAATCAGAATTTTTATTTAAAATAATAAGGATTTTTTTTAATTTTTATTCTTACGAAATTTTTTAAAAGTTTAAAACCTAACTGAAAAGAGGTGAATTTGCTTTCTCAAAATTCATTGAAATCATAGCATTTTTAAATAAAAGAATAATTATAAAATTTGTCGTTCTAATATTTTTTTAGAGTTTAAAATTTTGATGATAATAGGCATATTTGCTTTCTCAAAAATAATTTTAGCTTTGTATTTTTAATTAAGAAAATTAGAATTTAATTTAATTCCTTTCTGTAATTTTTAATAGTATAAATATTATCTGAAATTAGCTAAATTTGCTTTCTCAAAATTCATATAAATCTTCGTAATATTTGTATAATAATATTTATATATTTCAATAATTAAATTAAATTATTTTGAAAATTTGAAAATTACATATAAATAGGTAAATTTCTAATATGTGAATCATTTAAATTTATATTAAATTACATATAAATAGGTAAATTTCTAATATGTGAATCATTTATATCATAGTATTTTTAATTAAAATAATAAGGATTTTACAACTTTTATTCCTACTAAACTTTTTTTAAAAATTTAAAAATTGAGTGAAAAGAGTTAAAATTTGCTTTGTCGAAATTCATTTAAATCATAGTATTTTAATTAAAATAATAGAGATTTAATTAAATTTTTATCTCTCAGATTTTTTTTAAAAACTTAAAAATAAGATGAAAATATGTATATTTTCTTTCTCAAAAATCAATTTTAGTATTTTTAATTAAAATAATATGAATTTAATACAATTTTTTTCTTATTGAAATTTTTAACAGCATAAAAATTAGATGAAATTAGGTAAATTTGCTTTCTCAAAATTCATCTAAATCTTTGAGATTTTTAGTATAATAAAATTTATTTATTAAAATATTTTCTTTCTGAAATTACTTTAAAAGTTTTTTTAAAGCTTAAAAATTTGATG